>JAXCGZ010015492.1:45000-57500 GCA_037179515.1 Halocaridina rubra | reverse complement strand
TATATATATATATATATATATATATATATATATACATATACATGTATGCACACATACACACACACACACACACACACACTCGAATATGCAGCCCCCATTTGGAATCCGCACTTGAAAAAGCACATAGCTAAGCTTGAAAAAGTTCAAAGACATGCCACGAAACTGGTGCCAGAAATACGAAATCTCAGTTATGATGAGAGGCTGAGGGAATTAGACTTACCATCACTGGAAGCTAGAAGAGTGAGGGGGGATATAGTGACAGTCTTTAAATTCCTTCATGGTTATGATAAAGTGGATAAGGATCGATATTTTGATATGGCTGGCTCTAGAACTAGAGGTCATAGTTTGAAGTTTCGTAAGAAAACTTCTTTGCAGGATGTAAGAAAATACTTTTTCAATGTAAGAGTAGTTGATAATTGGAATTATCTAAGCGAGGAGGTAGTTAATGCTATCTCAATCCATAGTTTTAAGGACAGGTATGATAAGTATCACTAAGTATGAATGGAACCGATCAGGAGACGGGAAGATACGAGCTTTGGGCTCTTTCCCGTAAACACAATTAGGTAATCACACACACACACACACACACACACACACACACACACACACACACACACACACACACACACACACACACACACACACACACACACACACACGTGTCACAGTTTTTCCTAAGGGCTTCAGAATACTAAGGGTTGAAAGATCTGAGAGGACTGGTGGAGGGATAGCACTGCTCATAAGTGAGAGGATTCAAGTTGAAGAAATAAACTTGGCCATAGAAAGTGAGTTCAAGGAATTTCTTGTTGCTCGCATAAATACTGGGTCAGAGAGCATTATAATAACTGTTGTATACAACCCACCAAGGAACCAAAATAGGCTTGAAGTTTATAAGGAAAGTCATATAGGTACTATTGAAGTCATAAACTCAGTTGTTAACATGGCACGGGAAAAAAAATGTAGGATTTTGATTATGGGAGACTTTAATCATAAAGAGATAGATTGGATAAATCTTGACCCACACAGTGGTGAGGACTCATTCGGGGCAAGATTCCTAGATTGCGTACAAGGGAATTTCCTACACCAACATGTAATGGAACCAACAAGGGCCAGGGGTGGGGATGAGCCATCACTACTTGATCTAGTGTTCACAGATAATGTGTTGGATATTGAAAATATTGAGTATGAACCACCAATTGGAAAGAGTGACCACTGTGTGTTGTTGATGGAGTATATCATTGAAGATATTCTTCCTGAGAGTAGAGGCACTGAGGACATGAGGAGGAACTATCCGAAAGGAGACTACATCAAAATGAATGAGCTTTTTGCAGTTATTGACTGGAGAACCTTATTTTACAACAAATCTGTACAAGAAATGTATGACATCTTTTGTGAGAAATATGGGAAGATAGTAGATTGCTGCATACCTGTCACCAAAGTAGGTGTAATTCATGCCAGAGAGAAATGGTTCGATAATGTGTGTAAAAGAGCTAAGGAGTGGACAGACAAATGCTGGAAAAGGTATAGGAGGGGAAAAAACATAAATGCCTGGCAAACCTACAAAAGAGCAAGAAATGACTACCTAAGTAAAATAATAATAATAATAATAATAATAATAATACTTTATTTCCATTTCAATACAATGGGTATTCGTCAGCCAGGGTAAGCCCCAACCCCCCACTGTGGTGTCCACCCACAGCAGTTCCTGCCAGTAAACAGCTTAAACTCTCGGTCTTGGACGGGAACCGATCTTTCGACCTCGTGAATGCGAAGCCAGCGCGTTACCACTGTACTAGCCAGCAGGCAGAGAGAGATTGTGAGAGGGACATCACCAGGAAGGCTAAAGAAAATCCCAAGCTTTTCCACAGCTTTATCAGAGGAAAACTGAAGGTAAAAGAACAGGTTTTAAGGCTAAAGAGAGCGGATGGAAGCATCACTGAGACGGATGAAGAGATCTGCAAAGAATTGAACAAGGAGTTTCAGTCAGTATTTACAGTAGAAAATACCCCACCCCCTCAGATTGCAGTGATAGAAGCTCAAGGGCCGGTATTAGAAAACATCAACCTTACAGCCAAAGAGGTATGCAAAGCGCTGATGGATTTAGATGTTCATAAAGCTACAGGTCCTGATGACATATCCCCTCATGTGCTTAAAAAATGCGCAAACACAATATCAGTGGCACTAAGTATCATATTTAAGGAGTCACTGGAGTCGGGGGAGATTCCAAGATGCTGGAAACAAGCAAATGTGATACCTATCTTCAAAAAGGGAAGGAGGGATACGGCTCTGAACTATAGACCAGTTTCCTTGACCAGCATAGTTTGCAAAGTTATGGAGAAACTACTAAGGAAACATATCTCTCTTCACTTGGAATCCTTCAACTTTTTGTCAGTGAGGCAACATGGCTTCAGAGAAGGTAGATCAACAGTAACAAACTTATTAGAATTTTATGATGAGGTAAGCCAAATCTTACAGGAAAGAGAGGGCTGGGCAGATTGCATATTCCTAGACTTCCAGAAAGCGTTTGACACTGTTCCACATGGGAGACTTATTAGGAAGCTGCACTCAATGGCTAGAATAGGTGGAAATGTTTTGGAATGGATAAAAACTTACTTAGAAGGAAGGGAACAGTGGGTTAGAGTAAGACACTCAGTGTCTGAATGGAGAAGAGTTAGTAGTGGAGTTCCACAGGGTTCAGTTTTAGGGCCACTTTTGTTCCTTGTATATGTAAATGACCTACCAGAGTCTGTAAATTCATTCATGAATATGTTTGCAGATGATGCAAAGATTGTGAAGAAAGTAAAAAACGAGAACAATGGTAAAGAACTTCAGGAGGATCGAAATAATCTGCATGAGTGGTCAGAAAAGTGGCTAATGAAATTCAATACTTCAAAATGTAAGGTAATGAGAATGGGTACAAGTGCAAGAAGTCCCAAGCTTGACTACTCAGTGGCTGGAGTACAACTTCAAGAGACAGAAAATGAGAGAGATCTAGGAGTAAACATACTGGCAGATTTGTCTCCAGAAATACATATAAATGGCATAGTAAGGGCAGCATATGCATTCTTATCAAATGTAAGGGTAGCCTTCAGGCACATGGACAAGGAAATGTTCAGAAATATTTATGTAACCTATGTGAGGCCAAAACTGGAATATGCAGCCCCCTTTTGGAATCCGCACTTGAAAAGGCACATAGCTAAGCTTGAAAAAGTTCAAAGACATGCCACGAAACTGGTGCCAGAAATACGCAATCTCAGTTATGATGAGAGGCTGAGGGAATTAGACTTACTATCACTCGAAGCTAGAAGAGTAAGGGGGGATATGGTGACAGTCTTTAAATTCCTTCATGGTTATGATAGAGTGGATAGGGATCGATATTTGATATGGCTGGCTCTAGAACTAGAGGTCATAGTTTGAAGCTTCGTAAGAAAACTTCTTTGCAGGATGTAAGGAAATACTTTTTCAGTGTAAGAGTAGTTGATAATTGGAATTGGCTAAGCGAGGAGGTAGTTAATGCTATCTCAATCCATAGTTTTAAGGACAGGTATGATAAGTATCACTAAGTCTAAAATGGAACCGATCAGGAGACGGGAAGATACGAGCTTTGGGCTCTTTTCCATAAACACAATTAGGTAATCACAATTAGGTAATCACACACACACACTGGCTCTAGAACTAGAGGTCATAGTTTGAAGCTTCGTAAGAAAACTTCTTTGCAGGATGTAAGGAAATACTTTTTCAGTGTAAGAGTAGTTGATAATTGGAATTGGCTAAGCGAGGAGGTAGTTAATGCTATCTCAATCCATAGTTTTAAGGACAGGTATGATAAGTATCACTAAGTATAAAATGGAACCGATCAGGAGACGGGAAGATACTAGCTTTGGGCTCTTTCCCGTAAACACAATTAGGTAATCACATATACATATATATATATATATATATATATATATATATATATATATATATATATATATATATATATATATATATATATATATATATATATATATATATATATATACATATGCATATATACACACACATATATGTATATATATATATATATATATATATATATATATATATATATATATATATATATATATATATATATATATATATATATATATATATATATATATATATATATATATATATATATATATATATATATATATATATATACATACCCATATACATATATGTACATATACATGCACATACATTCATACATACACACACACACACACACACACACACACACACACACACAGAGATATATATATATATATATATATATATATATATATATATATATATATATATATATATATATATAGATAGATAGATAGATAGATAGATAGATAGATAGATAGATAGATAGATAGATAGATAGATTGATAGATAGATTGATATATAGATAGATAGATAGATAGATAGAGAGAGAGAGAGAGAGAGAGAGAGAGAGAGAGAGAGAGAGAGAGAGAGAGAGAGAGAGAGAGAGAGAGAGAGAGAGAGAGAGAGAGTTAGAGCATCACCTTAAAAATATATTTGTTCACTTTTAAATGTTCAGGAAATATTCGTGTGTAACCAGAGTGTAATTTCAATATATAAGTTTTACGTGAGAAATTAAAGACAAAGATTTTCAGCGTAGTCTTCAAGTTAAATGACAGCTTCCTTGGATGCTGTGATATTCTAGGTGTTAAAGAGCTGCGTGTTATTGGCAGTGACTTATATAGATTTAAATATGTGCATTGTTTTCACTATTGTACTCAATATGTAATATACCATCTCTGGGTGAAACCTGATAATTGTGACTGCGAAAAAAAAAATTATTATAACACGAACTAAGCGCAATGTGAATATAATATTATGTTTATTATATACATTTATTTGTCAATGACTTGCTAACTCATAGGATGACTACCAACACGCATCTTGTTTAAAAAGTAAAGAGTGAAATCTTTTCCAAAGACATGACGAGTCTCCTTCTTTATGCGACTGACGGCTTATCTGTGTTTACTAGAAATTATTACATATAGAGAGAGTTGATGTACAGCGTTGTAGTGTCCACAGGACAGATGTATTCGGTACTTCATCATTTGGAGAATGTTACTTAAATTTTATTAGTAATAATTTGAGGAAGAGCTTATACATCCTGGAGTTGTAATATTACAAGGCTTAAATACCAAGATTTTATTTTTGTTGCATTGTTTTGAACTCGGTACATGTTACAGTTTTATTACTTTCTTTCTTTTTGACAATATCTACCAAAGTGATTTTGGATATTCTTCTGTCAAATTCATCCTGAGATATCATATGAGCAATTCAACTTGCAAAAACAAGGAATCTGTGTGAGAAGTTTAGGAGAGAAATGCATTTTGTAAGAATGAATGACGGTGCTTTCACTAGTCTTCATGGTAAAACAGTTTCCTGATCACACCACCTGGACTATAAATATATGTCACGGTGGGTTGATCATAATATCAATAACATAACGTTGGCTGTAACAATGACAGTTGCTACACGGAGGAAGGGGAGTGCCAGCAGGAGGTTTGTGACCTGACTTGACCCCTGACATCACCATCACAGCAGGAGGTCACCCGGACCTCTTTGTTTTGAGTCTGCGGAATATGAGTGAAGTACTTGTTGTGAAGGGCAACGTCGGAAGAAGAGGAACAACCTATAAATACAATTATTTGTTGATGTTCCATCCCGCGCTCCACTGCATAGCCCAGAGAATGATATGCCTGTTAACTAGTTTAGTGCTCATTCCATGAGAATATTTTGATGAGGAGACACACTAGGTATTTATGATCTCTAAGATTAAAAAAAAAAAAGTCTTTGCAGGTGTCTTTAATAAGAATTAGTCGAAACCGCGTAGATAGTTATTTTCTTTCTGTGAATAATTTTTCACATATGACTATCAACTAATAAAACGTTGGATTAAGTATATATGACAACTTTCAGTACAATAAGTAACCCCGTAAATTGTTAGGTTAGGTTAGGTAATGTTAGGTTATGTCTCTCTCTCTCTCTCTCTCTCTCTCTCTCTCTCTCTCTCTCTCTCTCTCTCTCTCTCTCTCTCTCTCTCTCTCTCTCTCTTTTTCCTTTCTGTTTCATCTCGTCTTTTAGTTCTGTCTTGCGGAAGATCAGAACGCCTGACAAAAAGATAAACTCCAAACATACTGGAAGAATTTTCTTCTCTTACTGTCTATCACGTTTGAATACTTATTACTTACTGATTTTTTTGACTGTTGTCTGTTTTGAGCATTTATATGTTCCGTTCTCCTATATTTTCATATTAGTTTTATGTATTTATCTATATACATGACCATATTCACCTTTATAATGGGGATGGCTGGGTGAAAGCAAAGTACCTTGGCTATTTGCTGGAAGAAACTACAGAGGAGGGGACCCAGCCCCCTCTCTCTGCCCATGTAGTCGACTTTTACGACGCGCTGGGTAACATGGAGGAAGTATTCTTGCCCCCATCCCTCAGAGGGATCCATTTATATTTTTACATATTTATTTTTATTAAATTCTTTTAGTTTTATTTATTTATTTTTTGATTGAGATACTGATAAAAATTTGTTATTATTTTATATAGAGACTGATTATTATGCCTGTTCAGGATTAGAACCTGAGAAACATTTTCAATAAGCCAAGACGTTACCAAATAAACCACCTCTCTAACCCTATGCCCTTCCTTATCCTTTCTTCACGCAAAGTTCATAAGGCTTTTCACTCATTAAAGATGACCAAGGTATCTGGACCTGATGTTAGCCCTGCAAGGTTCCTTATGGAATTTGCAGATAAACTCGCTCCTGTGCTTTTCAGTTTCTTTCGCCTGATTCTCTCAAGCAGTATCTATCCTTCATCTTGAAAGTATGCTCAAGTGCAACCTGTTCCTAAGAAGGGTGACAGCTCTATTCCTTCAAACTACCGACCTATTGCCCTAACCTCTGCTATCTCAAATGTTTTCGAAACTTTGATCAATATTCACTTCTTGAAATGTCTTGAATCTAATTAACTTATCTTCAATCACCAGTACAGCTTCCGCAAGGCAAGATCAACTGGTGACCTTCTGTCCTATCTTACTAATGTATGGTCATCTTTTCTGAGGAATTATGGGGAACACTTTGTCGTTACCTTTGATGTCTCTAAGGCTTTGACAGAGTCTGGCACAAGGCTCTGTTGGCCAAACTCCCTGCTTATGGCTTTATCCCATATTTCTGTTCTCTGATTTCCAGTTTTCTTTCTGGCCGATTTATATCTGTAGTTGTTGATGACCCAACATGTAGCCCATTCCCAGTTACCAGTGGTGTTAACAGGGCTTTGTTCTCTCACCTACTCTGTTCCTTCTCTTCATCAACAATCTTCTTCAGTCCCCGTGTTCCTCTCTTATTCATTCATTTGCCTACGATTCTGTCCTTCATTTTTCCTCCACTTTTTCTCCACAACCTTCATCTGCTACTCGTGATCAGTCTTGCATCACTCTTCCATCTACTATCAACTCCAATTTGCAAAGGCTATCTGAGCGGGCAACCGAAATTTAGTTAAATATAATGCCTCCAAGACACAGTCACTGGCTACCTCTTTATATTCTTCTCCCCTGGATAGCCTTATTATCTTCTAAACTAACGAAATTTACCCTATTAATTCTATTATCATAATAGGAATCCAGATGGCCTCTAACTTGTCTTGGAGGAATCACATAATATAAATTTCTAAATCTGCATCCAAAAATTGGGCATTCTGCTATGTTTTCATAATTGCTTTTCCTTTTTACAGTTCCTTAAAATCTATTAAGGTCTTATCTGTCTATGCTTAAAATACTGCTTGCACATCTGGTGGTGCGTCTACATATGCTTTTCTCCTTGATAGGGTTGAATCAATGCAGTCAGACTCATTAATGACCCTTCTCTTACTTTTAATCTGAATTCTCTTTCTCTTTGCCATAAGGTGTCGTCCCTTACTCTTTTCTATTGCTACTGCTTCCAACTCTGCTCCGATGAATTTATCAGCTGCATCCCTTTTCAAAGTACAAGATGTCGTGATTATATAGGGGAAGACTTGCAATGGAAGGCTATTGATGAAAATGAAGCACAGAACAGAAATAGGTGAAGACGACTCTTTCACAACGGCGACCCCATATAAAAATGGGTTAAAGATGAGAAGAAGAAGAAGAAGAAGATCCCTTCCTCATGATCGATGCCAATTGGCTTCATCTCACAAGTACTGTGTGGAGATTTGTAGCTCGTGGATATTCGGTGAAGCAACTACTTCTTCCAATCCATCTCCAGACTCTGGAATTCGCTTCTTCCTTCAGTATTTCCTAATTCTCATAACTTATCTTCCTTCTAATATCAGATCTATTGTCATAATCCTGCCACATCTCTAGAGTTATGGCTTAATCCTGCTATATCTTTAGGTCCCCGTGTATCATTACCTCATCTCTGCCTTGCCCTTACCATTTGCTTTTTCTTCGTCTTAATGTTTTCTTTGCGCCCGTGACTTTATTGATGATTGCAATATTCTTGCTTGTCACGGTGTAAAGCTCAATAAAAAAAAAAACCTAAGGTATAAACGAAGAAACAAACCCCTCTTTTATGAATTTGGTAGTGAAGTTGGTAGTGTCTTAGCACACTTTATTGTGTCTTAGATTCGAATTCTGGCAAGGAGAATATATGATTAATGTTTTCACTTGATTATATGTTATTTGATCGCAATAGCTGTATGTATGGGTTCTTACAGAAATAAATGTATCAATAAATTCAATAAACAAAAGCAATGTCATGTTCGCATAACTCTCACACTCTTCTGTTCCTGTAGAGAGATACCACATGGTCATTAGCATTGCATAGGTCCAGAATTTGGCACCCAAAGCCAGCCTAAACTCTCCTCTTATACTCCTAAGAATTTCTCCTCAGAAAACCTGGGAAGGGGATATTAGACATTGAACACCTGAGATTCAAAATCAGGTATTGTCACTGGATTACAGATCACGGAAGTACTCATATATTTGTTGTTCAAAAGCCTGCGTCGAAGCACCCTGGCATAACACGTTGTCAGACTACAATTAGCCTCCATTGAGGTAGGAAGTAAGAAATGGTTTAGAACTAAGTGAAAGCACACCACTCTTCATGTACTAAAATAAAAACACGAAGCTAACTCCCAGACCATGTGCATCTATCAATCTATACCCTACCAAGTGTTTATTCAAGATATGTACACATATCACGGTAACATGTTATATACATCTTATGGTTCATCCAGGACTTGTGTATATATATATATATATATATATATATATATATATATATATATATATATATATATATATATATATATATATATATATATATATATATATATATATATATATATATATATATATATATATATATATATATATATATATATATATATATATATATATATATATATATATATATATATATATATATATATATATATATATAAATATATATATATATATATATATATATATATATATATATATATATATATATATATATATATATATATATATATATATATATATATATATATATATATATATATATATATATATATATATATATATATATATATATATATATATATATATATATATATATATATATATTAACCAAATAAGCACATTACACATGTGAAAACATGAATCATTTTTACCCCGACCAGGACTTGAACCTAGGACTTATAATTACTAAGTCAAGGCACTACCAACTACACACCACAGAAGGTTAAAAGGAATCAGACTTTAT
The DNA here is from genome assembly GCA_037179515.1 of Halocaridina rubra. Lineage (NCBI taxonomy): Eukaryota > Metazoa > Arthropoda > Malacostraca > Decapoda > Atyidae > Halocaridina > Halocaridina rubra. Next base: position 47,709 of record JAXCGZ010015492.1, on the reverse strand, counting down.
AGTTTATATCTGCTATACTTAAGAATGAACGCATTCTATCTGAATGCCGCTATGTTCATATTACAGTTTCCCCAAATTCACTCATGGCTTCATTTTTGCATTTAATTCAATTCCCAATCTCATTCGGGCTATACAATAACCAAATAAGCACATTGCATATGTGAAAACATGAATCATTTTTTACTCCGACCGGGACTTGAACCTAGGACTTAAAATTACTAAGTCAAGGTGCTACCAACTACACACCACAGAAGGTTAAAAGGAATCCAACCTAATAGCTTATATCTGCTATACTTAGGAATGAACGCATTCTATCTGAATGCCACTATGTTCATATTACAGATTCCCCAACCTCACTCGTGGCTTCATTTTCGCATTTAATTCAATTCACAATCTCATTCGGGCTATGCAATAATAAAATAAGCACATTACATATGTGAAAACTTGAATCATTTTGTTCCCGACCGGGACTTGAACCTAGGACTTATAATTACTAAGTCAAGGCGCTACCAACTACATACCATATATATATATATATATATATATATATATATATATATATATATATATATATATATATATATATATATATATATATATATATATATATATATATATATATATATATATATATATATATATATATATATATATATTTTTTTTTTTTTTTTTTTTTTTTAAGAGTGTGACAATGGGACAGGCAGAAACTGCCCTCATCAACAAAGGCCCGGGCACGAGAAAATACCAAGACAAAGGAAAAGAAAAAGATTAAGGGCAAGGCAGAGATGAGATAATGTTACACAAAGGAAAATGACAGACAGAAAAAAACAGTCAAAGTAAAGAGGACCCAGAGATATGGAGGACTAGGCTCTGAAATGACAATAGATCTGCTTTTTGAAGGATGAAAGGTCATAAGAATTAGGAAAGACAGAAGGAGGAAGAGAGGTCCAGAGTCTGGAGGTAGATGGTAAGGAGCAGTTGCTGCACCGGCCAATCCGAGAGCTACAAATCTCCACACAGTACCTGTGAGATGAGGCCGCTTTGCGAGTGTTACGCGGCCTCGGCAGTGGAGGAGGGATGCAACTCGCCAACTCATCAGAGCAGCGATGGAAGTAGTAGCGATAGAAAAGCGAAAGGGAAGATACCTTACGGCGAAGAGAGAGAGAATCCAGGTTAGAAGTAAGAGAAGGATCATTAATGAGTCCGACTGCCTTAGATTCAACCCTATCAAGAAGAGAAGTAAAGGAAAAAGCACCCCAGATGTGTGAGCAGTATTCTAAGCAGGGGCGGATAAGACCTTTGTAAATATTAAGTAACTGCAATGTGGAAAAGTAATGACGAAAACGAAACAAAACCCCCAATTTTTTGGATCAAGATTTAGAAATTTGGATTATGTGATTCCTCCAAGACAAGTTAGAGGCTATATGGATTCCTAATATATTGATAGAGTCAAGAGGGTAAATTTCATTAGTTTCGAAGACAATAGGGTTATGAGGAGGAGAAGAAGATAAAGAGATAGCCAGAAACTGTGTCTTGGAGGCAATGAATTTAACTAAATTTTGAGTGCCCAATTCAGATACTCTCTGCAAATCGGAGTTTAGAGTAGAAGAAAGGGTGATACGAGATTGATTACGAGTAACAGATGAAAGTTGTGAAGAAAAGGCAGAGGAAAAGTGAAGGGTAAAATCATCGGCAAAGGCATGAAGAAGAGAGGAAGATGGGGATCGTAGAAGATCATTGATGAAGAGAAGGAAGAGAGTAGGTGAAAGAACAGAGCCCTGTGAAACACCACTGGAAACAGAGAAAGGACCAGATGTCATGCCATCAACAACTACAGATATAGAATGGTCAGTGAGAAAACTGGAAATCAGAGAACAGAAAGAAGGGGTAAAGCCATAGGCAAGGAGTTTGGCCAACAGAGCCTTGTGCCAGACTCTATCAAAAGCCTTAGAGATATCAAGGGCGACGACAAAGGATTCCCAATAGTTTCTCAGAGAAGATGACCATACATGAGTAAGATAGGACAGGAGATCACCAGTGGATCTTGTCTTGCGGAAGCCGTACTGGTGATTGGGGATAAGTGAGTTAGATTCAAGGCATTTCAAGAAGTGAGCATTGAGCAAAGTTTTGAAAACTTTAGCAATAGAGGAGGTTAGAGCAATAGGTCGGTAGTTAGAAGGAATAAATCGGTCACCCTTCTTAGGAACAGGTTGAACTAGAGCATGCTTCTAAGATGAAGGATAGATACTGGTTGACAGAATGAGGCAAAAAAGACGGCAAAGCACGGGAGCCAGTTCATCTGCAAACTCCTTAAGGAACCTTGCAGGGATACCATTGGGACCAGATGCCTTGTTTGTCTTTAGCGAGTGAAGAACCTTATGAACTTTGCGTGAAGAAAGGATAGGGGAGGGCATGGGTTAGAGAGGGGAAAAGACTGAGGAACAGGTGAGCTGGAATCGTTGATAGAAGAGTTGGCAGAAAAATGAGAGCCAAAGTGAGTGGCTTTGTCAGTGGGAGAGCAAGCTACAGAACCATCAGAACGAATGAGAGGGGGAAAGCTTGAGTTACAGAAGCTTTTGGAGAGGTTTTTGGCTAAGGACCAGAAGCACTTGTCAGTGAGACAGGAGTTAAGGTCATCAACTTTCCTTCTTATAAAGGAAGCCTTAAACCTTCGAATCTGAGCTGTACAGCGATTCCTAGCTATAATAA
>JAXCGZ010015492.1:7500-42500 GCA_037179515.1 Halocaridina rubra | reverse complement strand
ATCCACCTGTCAACAGTACTGAGTTAAGTTGCCAAGTAGTACAGCTGTCTTATTTTCTTCATTTTTTTTTGCTTTTCTTTTAGGTTTCTCTTTTACTATTTTTTTTATTTTGTATATATATTGAGTTAAATGTCAAGTCTAATCCTGTGATAACATATCTTGGTTAGCAAGTGAGTTTATCAGTTAGGAAGAATATATAGCAGAAACAGGTATGTGCCACCTCAGACACAAATTCGAATTTTTCCTTCAGGTTTGACTTTTGTTTTGTTGCATTTTTTTTCTTTCTTTTTCTTTTTATCCTTAAATTACCACGGTCAAGTTTTTAAGTTAAGATGTGTGTTACCAGAAAAGAGATAAACTGAGTCACTAAATAGCACTTATATGGAGATATAAAAATTCTGTGTGAAGCTTAATTAAAAGTTTTTCTCTTTTTTTTTCCTCTTTTTCATCTTCTCTCTATATTCTGTGAGAGGGAGAACATAAAAATGACACCATCTCTGTCCCAAACCTCTCCCATCCATGGGTCGGTAGGAGGGGTAGCCATCAGGAGACTTAAACAGGAAATCAAGAATTTAGAGGCAATGGTTATAAGCCTTGATGATAAAATTCGGAATATGGATGGAGAAATGAAAGAGAATGAAACACTCAGAGAGCAAATAAGATCTTTGGAGGAAGCAAATAAAGCACAAGGGCAGGAGAGAAAGGAACTAGAAAAAAGAATAAAGAAGCTGGAAGAGGAAAAGAGTCAACTAGAATCTAGAATTTCTAATCAAGAAGATAAAAACAAACAGCTGAATGACAACCTAAAGGAATTAGATGTTAGTTCACTGCTCTCTTCTGAGAGAGACGAGATTGCTGCTTGGAATGTCCAGATTAAGGAAAACATTGAACAGTTCAGAAAAGAGTTCCAGGAGCTGAATATGGAAAATGATGCCATGAAAACTTCCTTTGCTGATGCACTAAAGGGGAATGTGGCAGTAAAAGAGGCTGTAAAGGTGGTGGCACTGGAAAACATACAAACAGTTGACTATAAAGAGACAGTAATCGAAAAAATGAAAGACGTTGTGATGGAAAGGGCAAACCCACTCATCAGACAGGCACTTGATAAGGAGAAGACAGTGGTAATCTCAGGCATAAGCGAATCCCAGGAGCCAACATGGCAGGGGAGACTTGAAGAAAATAAAGCTAGGGTTGTAGACCTGATAAGAAAGCTTGGAGTAGTATGTGGTCCTGAGGATATTGTAAACATACACCAACTAGGTAAATATTCGAGGGAAGGAAAGCCGAGACCAACAAAAGTAACCTTTGAGAGAGGGGAAACATGTAGGGAAATATTGTTGAGAAAAAAAAGTCTAAATGACCTTCAGGAATTCAAAGAAGTGTTCATTAGACGATACAGAACACAGGAAGAGATGGGAAAGATCAAAAACTTGTTGCAAGAGGCAAGAAGGTTAAATGATGAAAGAAATGAAGAAGAGAAGAAAAATTTTCATTACAGAGTTCTTCCAGACAAAGGGGAGATAAAGAAGATAATGACAGAAGATCAGGGGATGGGGCCTCATTAAGATTGTTATACACAAATGCTGATGGATTAGCTGGTAAGGCAGTAGAATTAAAAGATAGGATTCACAACAGTAAGGCAGATATAGTAGCAATTACAGAGACTAAGTTGAGTGAGGACATAAACAGTGTCACAGTTTTTCCTAAGGGCTTCAGAATACTAAGGGTTGAAAGATCTGAGAGGACTGGTGGAGGTATAGCACTGCTCATAAGTGAAAGGATTCAAGTCGAAGAAATAAACTTGGCTATAGAAAGTGAGTTCAAGGAATTTCTTGTTGCTCGCATAAATACTGGATCAGAGAGCATTATAATAACTGTTGTATACAACCCACCAAAGAACCAAAATAGGCTTGAAGTTTATGAGGAAAGTCATATAGGTACTATTGAAGTCATAAACTTAGTTGTTAACATGGCACGGGAAAAGAAATGTAGGATTTTGATTATGGGAGACTTTAATCATAAAGAGATAGATTGGATAAATCTTGACCCACACAGTGGTGAGGTTTCATTCGGGGCAAGATTCCTAGATTGCGTACAAGGGAATTTCCTACACCAACATGTAATGGAACCAACAAGGGCCAGGGGTGGGGAGGAGCCATCACTACTTGATCTAGTGTTCACAGATAATGTGTTGGATATTGAAAAAATTGAGTATGAACCACCAATTGGAAAGAGTGACCACTGTGTGTTGTTGATGGAGTATATCATTGAAGATATTCTTCCTGAGAGTAGAGGCACTGAGGACATGAGGAGGAACTATCCGAAAGAAGATTACATTAAAATGAATGAGCCTTTTGCAGTTATTGACTGGAGAACCTTATTTTACAACAAATCTGTACAAGAAATGTATGACATCTTTTGTGAGAAATATGGGAAGATAGTAGATTGCTGCATACCTGTCACCAAAGTAGGTGTAATTCATGCCAGAGAGAAATGGTTCGATAATGGGTGTAAAGAGCTAAGGAGTGGACAGACAAATGCTGGAAAAGGTATAGGAGGAGAAAAAACATAAATGCCTGGCAAACCTGCAAAAGAGCAAGAAATGACTACCTGAGTAAAAGGAGAGAGGCAGAGAGAGACTATGAGAGGGACATCACCAGGAAGGCTAAAGAAAATCCCAAGCTTTTCCACAGCTTTATCAGAGGAAAACTGAAGGTAAAAGAACAGGTTTTAAGGCTAAAGAGAGCGGATGGAAGCATCACTGAGACGGATGAAGAGATCTGCAAAGAATTGAACAAGGAGTTTCAGACTGTATTTACAGTAGAAAATACCCCACCCCCTCAGATTGCAGTGATAGAAGCTCAAGGGCCGGTATTAGAGAACATCAACCTTACAGCCACAGAGGTATGCAAAGCGCTGATGGATTTAGATGTTCATAAAGCTACAGGTCCTGATGACATATCCCCTCATGCGCATAAAAAATGCACAAACACAATATCAGTGGCACTAAGTATCATATTTAAGGAGTCACTGGAGTCGGGGGGAGATTCCAAGATGCTGGAAACAAGCAAATGTGATACCTATCTTCAATAAGGGAAGGACGGATATGGCTCTGAACTATAGACCAGTTTCCTTGACCAGCATAGTTTGCAAAGTTATGGAGAAACTACTAAGGAAACATATCTCTCTTCATTTGGAATCCTTCAACTTTTTGTCAGTGAGGCAACATGGCTTCAGAGAAGGTAGATCAACAGTAACAAACTTATTAGAATTTATGATGAGGTAAGCCAAATCTTACAGGAAAGAGAGGGCTGGGCAGATTGCATATTCCTAGACTTCCAGAAAGCGTTTGACACTGTTCCACATGGGAGACTTATTAGGAAGCTGCAGTCAATGGCTAATATAGGTGGAAATGTTTTGGAATGGATAAAAACTTACTTAGAAGGAAGGGAACAGAGGGTTAGAGTAAGACACTCAGAGTCTGAATGGAGAAGAGTTAGTAGTGGAGTTCCACAGGGTTCAGTTTTAGGGCCACTTTTGTTCCTTGTATATGTAAATGACCTACCAGAGTCTGTAAATTCATTCATGAATATGTTTGCAGATGATGCAAAGATTGTGAAGAAAGTAAAAAACGAGAATAATGGTAGAGAACTTCAGGAGGATCTAAATAATCTGCATGAGTGGTCAGAAAAGTGGCTAATGAAATTCAATACTTTAAAATGTAAGGTAATGAGAATGGGTACAAGTGCAAGAAGGCCCAAGCTTGACTACTCGGTGGCTGGAGTACAACTTCAAGAGACAGAAAATGAGAGAGATCTAGGAGTAAACATACTGGCAGATTTGTCTCCAGAAATACATATAAATGGCATAGTAAGGGCAGCATATGCATTCTTATCAAATGTAAGGGTAGCCTTCAGGCACATGGACAAGGAAATGTTCAGAAATATTTATGTAACCTATGTGAGGCCAAAACTGGAATATGCAGCCCCCTTTTGGAATCCGCACTTGAAAAAGCACATAGCTAAGCTTGAAAAAGTTCAAAGACATGCCACGAAACTGGTGGCAGAAATACGCAATCTCAGTTATGATGAGAGGCTGAGGGAATTAGACTTACCATCACTCGAAGCTAGAAGAGTGAGGGGGGATATGGTGACAGTCTTTAAATTCCTTCATGGTTTTGATAGAGTGGATAGGGATCGATATTTTGATATGGCTGGCTCTAGGACTAGAGGTCATAGTTTGAAGCTTCGTAAGAAAACTTCTTTGCAGGATGTAAGGAAATACTTTTTCAGTGTAAGAGTAGTTGATAATTGGAATTGGCTAAGCGAGGAGGTAGTTAATGCTATCTCAATCCATAGTTTTAAGGACAGGTATGATAAGTATGACTAAGTATAAAATGGAACCGATCAGGAGACGGGAAGATACGAGCTTTGGGCTCTTTCCCGTAAACACAATTAGGTAATCACAATTAGGTAATCACATATATATATATATATATATATATATATATATATATATATATATATATATATATATATATATATATATATATATATATATATATATATATATATATATATATATATATATATATATATATATATATATATATATATATATATATATATACATACATACATACATACATACATATATATATATATATATATATATATATATATATATATATATATATATATATATATATATATATATATATATATATATATATATATATATATATATATATATATATATATATATATATATATATATATATATATATATATATATATATATATATATATATATATATATATATATATATATATATATATATATATATATATATATATATATATATATATATATATATATATATATATATATATATATACACACACACACACACACACACATACTTTTATATATATATATATATATATATATATATATATATATATATATATATATATATATATATATATATATATATATATATATATATATATATATATATATATATATATATATATATATATATATATATATATATATATATATATATATATATATATATATATATATATATATATATATATATATATATATATATATATATATGTATATATATATATATATATATATATATATATATATATATATATATATATATATATATATATATATATATATATATATATATATATATATATATATATATATATATATATATATATATATATATATATATATATATATATATATATATATATATATATATATATATATATATATATATATATATATATATATATATATATATATATATATATATATATATATATATATATATATATATATATATATATATATATATATATATATATATATATATATATATATATATATATATATATATATATATATATATATATATATATATATATATATATATATATATATATATATATATATATATATATATATATATATATATATATATATATATATATATATATATATATATATATATATATATATATATATATATATATATATATATATATATATATGTAATTCCTCAAGATAATTCCCCAAGACAGACAGCCTTCATTTACTTAGCCTCTTTGTTCAGCCGTGTTTTGCCTATTTATAACTTTCCTTAAGTCTTTTTCTTTTCTATATGTATGTTTGTATGTTCATATGTATATATATATTTGCATATGTGTATATGCATTTTTGTGTATGCATACGTATATGTGTGTATACATATTTGATTATGTATTTGTTATTTTATGTAAATAGGGCCTCCTTTTGTTTATTTTCATTATTTTCATATGCTTCTTTATCTATATGTATGTATGTATATATGTATGTATATATGTATGTATGTGTATGTATGTATGTATATATGTATATATATGTATATATGTATGTATATATATGTATGAATGCATGTATTTATGTACGTAGGTATGTATGTGTATATATGTATATGTGTGTATGTGTGTGTACATATATATATATATATATATATATATATATATATATATATATATATATATATATATATATATATATATATATATATATATATATATATATATATATATATATATATATATATATATATATATATATATATATATATATATATATATATATATATATATATATATATATATATATATATATATATATATATATATATATATATATATATATATATATATATATATATATATATATATATATATATATATATATATATATATATATATATATATATATATATGTATATATATATATATATATATATATATATATATATATATATATATATATATATATATATATATATATATATATATATATATATATATATATATATATATATATATATATATATATATATATATATATATATATATATATATATATATATATATATATATATATATATATATATATATATATATATATATATATATATATATATATATATATATATATATATATATATATATATATATATATATATATATATATATATATATATATATATATATATATATATATATATATATATATATATATATATATATATATATATATATATATATATATATATATATATATATATATATATATATATATATATATATATATATATTATTGACGCCTTTAAGGCAGTCAAGTTTATTAGTAGGTGATAAAGGAAAGGGCATATATATACAGTGGTAACGCGCTGGCTTCGCATTCACGAGGTCGAAAGATCGGTCCCCGTCCAAGACCGAGAGTTTAAGCTGTTTACTGGCAGGAACTGCTGTGGTTGGACATCACAGTGGGGGGTTGGGGCTTGCCCTGGCTGACGAATACCCATTGTATTGAAATGGAAATAAAGGTTAAAAAAAACTCTCTCTCTCTCTCTCTCTTTCTCTCTCTACCGCCATGGGTGGCAGTAACACTCCCCCCGTCGAGCAGTAGCAGCTGCCGAAACCAAGCCCACACGGGCATATTACATCTTCGGAACGTCACTCCCTCCAGCAAGCAGAGATGAATTGGTGCTCGCATCAGTATCCCCTCGTGTATCCTGACCTGTACCCGATGAGCAATCCAGAGTCGTTCACATGCTGAAGGTGGAGTCTCTGGTACTAACACTGTTAGTGATAAGGGCGATTGCAGCTCCATTTCTTTACTGTCTCCTGTTGGCAGATTGTTTTTCAGAGGCCAAAGCTTCCTGGGGTAGCCTAGTAAGTCCAGCCAATTGGTTCACCTGCTCCTCACCATCATGGCATGGCTCGAAAGGCCCTGCTATACGTTTTCTGCTGGGTTATGTGCTGAGTGCACGTGATGCCATTCTCGGATCGGTGCCAGACACTGTATTGCTGCCGCCCTGTTAGTGACATAGGCCTTGAAATGCCTGCTAGGACTGCAGATGTGCTGCAGCATGAGCATGTTGTCCATCCTATACACAAAATCGACAAGCTTGACCTCTAGCTCATTGGTGATGATGGCTCTTACTTCGGCGGCTAGCTTGGCGGCATACAGATCCAACCTTGAAAGGGGAGAAAGGTGTCTATCGAGAACAAAGGACACGCTTACCCTGTCCTCAGTGACACTGGAGTGCAGGTAGCTGGCGGTGCCATAAGCCAAATGGGACGCGTTAGTAAAGGTGTGTAATTTCACTCGCTTAAGTTCACCCATAGCCCCGTAGCAATATTGTCTGGTATTGCAAACCCCCTGAACTGTCAAAAAGTGTGCATCCATTCCTTCCAATCCCACTGACCTTACTTGCTGATAGGTTCGTTCCATCCCTTACCAGTCCAGCACTCTTCCTGGAAGATGATCTTGGCGCGGACTACAAAAAGCGCCAGTATTCGGAGAGGGTCATAGATGACACTGAAAGTTGTCAATATGCTTCGTCTAGTGAACGCGCAATCTTTGAGCTCCACTCGTACCTCAAACTCGTCCTTTACTTGGTCCTATATCACTCCAGTGCCCTTTCTTCCGGTTGTGCAGCAGTTACTATTTTAGACCTTGTCCTGCGCTCACGAAGCTCCTTCTGTTTTCCTTTCAGCATGCCTGGCATGTTGCTCGACCATTTCGTAAGGTGAAATCCTCCTTTAGTCATTAGGTTTGTCAACTGCGTGGCTATTTCCACTGCCTGATTCGTGTCATCCACGGTATGCATAAGGTCGTCGACAAAGAAATTTTTAGAGGTGTCCCTCACCGCCTCATCGTAGGACCTTCCGTACTCTCTAAACATTTGACGTAGGGCGTAAGCCGCAAAGGCCGGACACCACACACCCCCAAACACGTGTTCTGTCATCCAGAATGCTTCGATGGGAGTTTGTTCTCGATCGTCCTTTCTCCATTAGAAGCGTATGGCATCCCTTTTGTCCTCCGCTGCTTTCACCTGATAGAACATGGCCTCTATGTCTGCCATCACTGCCACTATGCCCTGTCGAAACTGAAGAAGAATCCCATGAGCTAACTGCTGAGGTCTAGCCCTTGTAGTACTTGTGAGTTCAAAGACTCGCCTTGATGAGTCGCAGCTCAGTCAAAAACAACGCGCACCTTCCCTGGTATGCTGGGGTTCAGTATCATATGATGAGGTAGGCACCAGATCCACTGCCCACCGAGTCGGTCTTGATATGGCACTTGTACCATGTACCCCGCAGTCAAGAGTTTTTGAAATTCCGCCTTGTAGGCATTTCCCAACACCCTATCCTTCCTGAGCCTGTTCTTTAGTGAATCCAATCTGAGACGAGCCGATCTCCAAATGCTGACCTGAGGCAACAATGACTGCTTGAATGAGATCGGCAGTATGTAGTGATTTCTGTTCCTGTTTACACGACTGTCCCACAGGCTCAAGACATACTGTTCCAACGGCAACAGCCCTTCTCTCTCCTGAGCCTCCTTTGCTGTGGGCTCGTCCAGCTCCCAGAACTGTTGTACGCATTCCTGCAAAGACTCATTGCCACTTGTTGATCTCGGCAGCTCGGCTATGGCAGTGAGGCTCGTTGACGTTTCTGTTGTGTCCCTGGGCAGCAAGGCGTCCTGCACTGTCCAGCCTAGAGCTGTCCTGGATGCGAAGGGTTCCCCATCCTGACGTACACCTCCACTACAGGCAAGGCAACTGTCCCCCTTTTCTGATGTCATTCCCTGTACCGTCCGGCATAGATAGTGGCTCTGAGCTTATCTTTTGATGCGTGTCACCTCTTTCTTCCGACCGTCGTCGTCTCTCTTGACCATGGCCTTTTCGTTCTTGCTCGCACCATATGTCACCTTTTCGGCTTGATGGTCGCTGGTTCCTTCGGTTGTTTCGTTCACTAGTTCTCCCTGTCGACCTACTGTCATAATCAGTGTGCAGGATCATCGCGTGCGAGTCACTCTCACGTACTTCACATGGCTTCTTTTCTCGGCACATGGTGACTCCGTGTTCTTCTTTAGGCAGCCGAAGCATACCCGAAACTTTGCAGCCACCCTCAGGCGCTCCTAACTCCCTAGCCTTGCGAAGCTCTGGCAAGCCTTGAGCAAATGTCAATCATGACACAATTGGCATAGTTCAGACCTTGTCTCCCTTTCCTTTGCCTTTCCGCACTCTGGTCCATCTCAATTGCCTCTGGTTTCCCTTGGAGGCCCACGACCAGTGTCAATTTTTGCCAGCACATCCCATGTTCGGATATTGCCCATCTGCTCTGCGATGTACCTTATGAAACCCGTTGCTCCAGAGGGGCTTTCTGTGTTATTCTCTTTCATTTGGGACATCATTCCGAGCTCACATGACATTTTCACAGGCAACTGACCCCTGGCATCCTCGATCAGTCTGATTTCAGTGTTGCGATCATTCCTTGCCTCCCGTATCAGTCCTTCTTACACTTCCATCAACTGCATCTGCAGTCCGGCAACCCGAAGAGCATTCCCTTTCTGTTCATCACTGGATCTGCTCGCAATTGGGCAGCTCCTGTGGGTTCCACTAGCCATGAGTGGACCGGAATAGAGTTTCTTCTGGCTTCCGCATCCGCTTGTTGCTTCTCCCTCTCTTGCTCTTTCTTGCCCTGTTGATCCTCTCCCTTGTGGTTCCCTCCGCCGTCTGCCTTTCCCCTTTTTGCTCGTGCTCGTATCACTCCTTGTTCTCCTCGGGCCTTCTTCCACCAGTTCTATTCCGTGCACCCGCTCCTTCCTTAGCAGCCATTCATCATAGTTCCATTGCTCCTGCATTATCTGTTCAGCTATGCCTCTGATGGATTCCTTGGCGGACTCCAAGACACTGATCATCAGGGCTTCCTGTGTTGCTGTCGGTAGCTTCTTCATCGGCTCCTGTGCCTCGCCTGTCAGTTCTCCGTGCCGTTCATTCACGTGTGTCTCTATATCCGTTCTTGTAATAATCTTGGCATCTTGCTTCTCGCCTTCAGTTGTCGTCCACATCCTAGGGCTTCCCTTTTCTATGCTCAATTTCCTATTCTTATCGTTTGCCTCCATTTCTTATTCGGGTAAGCAATCTGCCTCTTTCCTCAGTCGGACTAAGCTGACGCTGTGGATGGATAACCTTAACTCCACTTTTACCATTATGGAAGGGTAATTTCAACTCCGCTTTGGTTAGTCAACAGGTCATGCACTGCAGAGGGATACCTCAACTTCGCTTCCTATATTGCGGATGGAAAAACCTCCTACATTCACACCACTGTAGCACTGCGGTGGGATATCCCAACTCCGATTCCCACGTTGTGGAGGGAAAACCTCCTCCATTCATAACACTGCAGCTAACTTAATACTGCAGCATGGCTTATGGTCTGTAGCTAACTTACCACTGTAGCATTCCAGAGGGATACCTCCACTCTGCTTCCCACATTACAAAAGGAAAATCTCCTGTGTTCATACCACTGTAGCACTGCGGAGAGATAACTCAACTCCGCTTCCCACTTCGTAGAGGGAAAACCTCCTCTGTACTTACCACTGTAGCTAACTTACCACTGTAGCATTCCGTAGGAATATCTCAACTCCAGTTTCCACATTGCGGAGGGAAAACCTCCTCCGTTCTTACCACTATAGCAAACTTACCACTGTAGCATTGTGGAGGAACATCTTAACTCTGTTCTCATGTTGCGGAGGGACAACCTCCTCCGTTCATACCACTGTAGCTTACTTACCACTGTAACACTCCAGAGGGATATCTCAACTCCAGTCCCCACGTTGCACAGGAAAAACTTCCTCCGTTCTTACCACTGTAGCAAACTTACCACTGTAGCATTGCAGAGGAACACCTTAACTCCGCTCTCATGTCACGAAGGGACAACCTCCTCTGTTCATACCACTGTACCTTACTTACCACTGTAACACTGTGGAGGGACACCTGAACTCCGCTCCCACGTTGCGGAGGGAAAACTTCCTCCGTTCACACTACTGTAGCACTGTGGAGGGACACCAGAATTCCTCTCCCAAATTGCGGAGGGAAAACCTCCTCCGTTCACACCACTGTAGCAGCATGGAGGGATTCCACAACTCCACTTCCCACGTTGCGGAGGGAAAACCTCCTCCGTTTCTACCACTGTAGCTTACTTCCCACTGTAGCACTGCGGAGGGACAACTGAACTCCGCTCCCACGTTGCGGAGGGAAAGCCTCCTCCGTTCAAACCACTGTAGCTTACTTACCACTGTAGCACTTCAGAGGGACACCTGAACTCCGCTCCCACGTTGCGGAGGGAAAACCACCTCCGTTCACACTACTGTAGCACTGCTGAGGAACACCAGAACTCCGCTCCCACGTTGCGGAGGGAAAACCTCCTCCGTTCACACCACTGCAGCAGTGCGGATGAATTCCACAACTCCACTTCCCACATTGCGGAGGGAAAACCTCCTCCGTTTCTACCACTGTAGCACTGCGGAGGAACACCTGAACTCCGCTCCCACATTGCGGAGGGAAAACCTCCTCCGTTCAAACCACTGTAGCTTAATTACCACTGTAGCACTGTGGAGGGACATCTGAACTCCGCTCCCACGTTGCGGAGGGAAAACCTCCTCCGTTCACACTACTGTAGCACTGCAGAGGGGCACCAGAACTCCGCTCTAATGTTGCGGAGGGAAAACCTCCTCCGTTTCTACCACTGTAGCTTACTTACCACTGTAGCACTGCGGAGGGACACCTGAACTCCGCTCCCACATTGCGGAGGGACAACCTCCTCCATTCAAACCACTATATCTTACTTACCACTGTAGCACTGCGGAGGGACACCTGAACTCCGCTCCAACGTTGCGGAGGAAAAACCTCCTTCATGCATACTACTGTACCCAACACGTCATGCACCTAGCAACCGATAGCATTTAGAACAGACTTTGCAAGTACATGAATATGAGCCCTACTAATTTGTCTCAATTCAACTATTAAGATAAATATCTCCTAACTGCATCAACCTTTACAATATACCAATTACGTAATAACCTGACAATTTCCTTACTGCTATTGTACATTACTCAAATCCGGCTAATTACTTGGCTTCATGAGCTGTTGCTTATAGCTTTAATGCTATTCAATCTGTCCTTCACTCTCCCTCTAGGTGTAAGCACTCCCCCCGTTGCAATAATTAATTTTTAGGTCTGCTGAGACCCTCAACACAACTCACAACAATGTTCAATCAGATATCACTATGTTTCAAGTTTTATTGTTCACCATTATTGCCGCCGGCACACTTTCTACAATGCTGTATTCGTCTGCTCCTCCATACACCATCTCTCAGGTGATCCTCTGTTTATTACAGTTCTTAAATTATGCCTTACCTGGGCTGAGACTCATCTCTCTATTAGCCGCTGAAATGTATTATGTGAATTTTTTTGGGGGGTGGGGTGGAAATTTCGTGTTTTACTCCGTACACTTTTGTGTCTATTCTTGATTCTCGCTTTGAAGTTCTCTCATATGCTCGTCCCCAGTATATTTCGTTCACGGTCGCTCACCACTCTGACTCATTTAAGCTGATTACTTCGTTGCCATAGTCTCTCCACTGTGACGTAACCTAGCGGTCGTCTCCTCAGCATCTGGTCTTCATCATCTCCCTCTAGGCTTTACGCAAACTATTGACGCCTTTAAGGCAGTCAAGTTTATTAGTAGGTGATAAAGGAAAGGGCCATATAGCACACTCGTCTTTATAGGTACGATTTGCCTAGAAGCCATAAAACAACAACTATTAATCATTGAATACATTATACAAATCTACATTGCACAAGTGTATTTAGTTAATGTCATCATCCTTACTCTCTATTTGTCATTTTATGCTACATTTTAATTATTACAAGTTAATGCGGATAGCTTCTCATAACTTACGTAATTGAGGCCCAGAGTGAATCCTCTGAATATTACGTCTGCTCTCGAATCCAGTCAGTCTCTGTCTGCCTCTTATCTGTCAGTGTATCAGTTATGCTTACTAAGCTAGAACAAGGGCCTGTAGTGTCTATCTTGACACTCCGTTATGCCTCTCTCTCTCTCTCTCTCTCTCTCTCTCTCTCTCTCTCTCTCTCTCTCTCTCTCTCTCTCTCTCTCTCTCTCTCTCTGTAATACATATATATACATATGTTGCTGCTCTCTCTCTCTCTCTCTCTCTCTCTCTCTCTCTCTCTCTCTCTCTCTCTCTCTCTCTCTACTGCTATGGGTGGCGGTAACATATATATATATATATATATATATATATATATATATATATATATATATATATATATATATATATATATATATATATATATATATATATATATATATATATATATATATATATATATATATATATATATATATATATATATATATATATATATATATATATATATATATATATATATATATATCTAAATATATATATATATATATATATATATATATATATATATATATATATATATATATATATATATATATATATATATATATATATATATATATATATATATATATATATATATATATATATATATTAATCAAATAAGCACATTACATATGTGAAAACATGAATCATTTTTTACCCTGACCAGGACTCGAACCTTGGACTTATAATTACTAAGTCAAGGCGCTACCAACTATACACCACAGAAGGTTAAAAGGAATCCAACCTTATAGCTTATATCTGCTATACTTAGGAATGAACGCATTCTAACTGAATGACACTATGTTCATATTACAGATTCCCCTACCTCACTCGTGGCTTCATTTTCGCATTTAATTCAATTCCCAAGCTCATTCGGGCTATACAATAATCAATTAAGCACATTACATATGTGAAAACATGAATCATTTTTTACCCCGACCGGGATTCGAACCTTGGACTTATAATTACTAAGTCAAGGCGCTACCAACTACACACCACAGAAGGTTAAAAGGAATCCAACCTTATAGCTTATATCTGCTATACTTAGGAATGAACGCATTCTAACTGAATGCTACTATGTTCATATTACAGATTCCCAAACCTCACTCGTGGCTTCATTTTTGCATTTAATTCAATTCCCAATCTCATTCGGCCTATACAATAATTAATTAAGCACATTATATATGTGAAAACATGAATCATTTTTTGCCCCGACCGGGACTCGACCCTTGGACTTACAATTACTAAGTCAAGGCGCTAAAAACTGCAAACCACAGAAGGTTAAAAGGAATCCAACCATATAGCTTATATCTGCTATACTTAGGAATGAACACATTCTAACTGAATGCCACTATGTTCATATTACAGATTCCTCAACCTCACTCGTGGCTTCATTTTCGCAATTAATTCAATTCCCAATCTCATTCGGGATATACAATAATCAATTAAGCACATTACATATGTGAAAACATGAATCATTTTTTACCCCGACTGGGATTCGAACCTAGGACTTATAATTACTAAGTCAAGGCTCTACCAACTACACACCACAGAAGGTTAAAAGGAATCCAACCTTATAGCTTATATCTGCTATACTTAGGAATGAACGCATTATAACTGAATGCCACTATGTTCATATTACAGATTCCCCAACCTCACTTGACCCCGGTCGGGGAAAAAAAATATGATTCATGTTTTCACATATGTAATGTGCTTAATTGATTATTGTATAGCCCGAATGAGATTTTGAAATGAATTAAATGCGAAAATGAAGCCACGTGTGAGGTTGGGGAATCTGTAATATGAACATAGTGGCATTCAGTTAGAATGCGTTCATTCCTAAGTATAGCAGATATAAGCCATAAGGTTAGATTCCTTTTAACTTTCTGTGGTGTGTAGTTGGTAGCGCCTTGACTTAGTAATTATAAGTCCTAGGTTCGAGTCCCGGTCTGGGTAAAAATGATTCATATATATATATATATATATATATATATATATATATATATATATATATATATATATATATATATATATATATATATATATATATATATATATATATATATATATATATATATATATATATATATATATATATATATATATATATATATATATATATATATATATATATATATATATATATATATATATATATATATATATATATATATATATATATATATATATATATATATATATATATATATATATATATATATATATATATATATATATATATATATATATATATATATATATATATATATATATATATATATATATATATATATATATATATATATATATATATATATATATATATATATATATATATATATATATATATATATATATATATATATATATATATATATATATATATATATATATATATATATATATATATATATATATATATATATATATATATATATACATACATATATATATATATATATATATATATATATATATATATATATATATATATATATATATATATATATATATATATATATGTATATATATATATATATGTGTATATATATATATATATATATATATATATATATATATATATATATATATATATATATATATATATATATATATATATATATATATATATATATATATATATATGTATATATATATATATATATATATATATATATATATATATATATATATATATATATATATATATATATATATATATATATATATATATATATATATATATATATATATATATATATATATATATATATATATATATATATATATATATATATATATATATATATATATATGTATATATATATATATATATATATATATATATATATATATATATATATATATATATATATATATATATATATATATATATATATATATATATATATATATATATATATATATATATATTTATATATATATATATATATATATATATATATATATATATATATATATATATATATATATATATATATATATATATATATATATATGTCGTGTGGATATTATTCCACCAGATGACACCAGATGTCATGGTGTAATCCCAATAAGGGTCACCAATGTTGTGGGATTACTATTTCACACAAAGGTGTCAATATGGTCTTTCTTTTGTTAGTGTGGTTAGTGATAAACCTCTTCTTTATAAGCATTTATTTCTAGGTTTACATTTATGTACTCAGAGCTCCCATTACTACAGTTCCTGTCAAGAACAATTCCAGATGCCCGTCCCCAAGGGGGAGGCTAGCTAAGCTGTGTACGTCACGTCTGCTGTTGACAAGGCCTGACCTCTTAATGATTCTTTGTAACTACTCATGGAGGTCGGTGGGTTTTCGTAGGCGTCACAGCCAACCGGCACATTTAGGCATCCCTGAAATGCCTTGTGAAGCTATAGGCATCTTTACGACACTCCCCACCACCAAACTGAAATATCTCATATATTTCTGACGAAGCATCTTCTATGAGAGCCTTAAAATTTTCTAACATCATTATTTTACAAAAACGGGGCAGAGCTATCTATGAAACTGACTTATGAAACAATTACAATCTCATACAATTATCTAAACAGATTACAGTAATACCAAAATTACTATGAAAAAACTGACAAAAAAAAAATCTAAATCTTTATAATGCGCAATGTAATCAAAATCACAAAATCAAACTTAAGTATTCTTAATTGCAAAATATAGCTAGAAAGCATTGGCAAAATTACTTAAGAACAAAGCTAATTAAGCTATGTCATTAATCAAACTGTACAAAATACATTTGGACATGATGTATGCAAGCACTTTTAAAACAAAACATTTGTTATGGTGTGATAAGTTAAAAGCATTCACATTTACAATATGTAAATACTATTCAAGGACAAACTGATATGAGAACTTAATGGACTTAATATAATCATATTCGTCTATGATTTTTCTTCACAAAGATCTGCATACCACCTCTCAACCTAAGAACTAAATGGGAAGTGGATTCTTCTGCAAAGTCAAAGAACACAAAGATTAAATTATGATTCAAAACAATGATAATATTGAAGCAAAAACAATGATAATATTTAAGCAAAACAATGATAATATTTAAGCAGAAAACATCTTATGATTTTTGCAAATTGAACAATTTATCAATGGCACTTATTCTAATAAACTTATATCTAAGGGAGACTCTGAGTTTTCACTTAAAATTATCTTAAGGATAGGGAAAAAAAATATAAATTGTGTTTTCGCGCAATGGTCAAAGACGGTGGGGACATTTTCTTTCCCATTTTTTTTTTCAGTTCTAATACGTGGGGGATCATACTTTGTAATTTAAGTAAAAAGGGATTTTCCATACCCTTCCTTTCTCTTTTCACTAAAGTTAGGACATGTATGGGGATTCTTTCTTTCCCCCAAGGGTTATCATTGCCTAGGACATGCCATTTCATCTCAATTTTCCCTTTCCGTTCGTCGCATTCATTTGCGAGCCCAGGTTTGTACACGCACCACGAATCCTCTTCTTCTCTGGAGACTGGCAAGACAAATAATGAGGGCGTCGATGCATCATCCAGCTTAACTGGAACCCCTCCCACCTGGATTCATTCCTTTCTTGAGGTGGCTCTTGAATATAACCACCTCTTATGAATACCTGCAATGCCACAGCGCCTCTCACTTCAGTCGCTGAAAGACACGCTCACACTGAAGTGGATTTTCAGGACGAAAATTAGAGCCCAATGTCGCTAATGCAAATGCAGGAGGACTACATATGACCTCTGCACACAAAAAAAGGCCTATTGTCTGCATCCGGAGGTTATACTTCGCCTCCATGCATCTGCAGGCGATTGCAATCTCTCCCATGGGAAAAAGGGACTGATTTGTAAAAAAAGCAAATTTGAAAATTGCAGGTGGAGGATGCCTGGAAATAGGGTAGTAATGGAAAGTAGGTGTCTACACCATTAGATTATTATTCCAAGATACTTAGGACTTAGCTGAGAAACTGATACATAACATTACTATGCTATAAATATCAAAAAGAAAAGACATTAAATGCTTAGAACAGCCACTAAAGAAATACTCTTATTAGCAGTGGCTACAGTAACATCAAGCATATATTCAAGATAAAAGTTACAAATCATCTGGTTACTGCAGATAGAATTTACAAAAATAACAATTATGCAAAAGGCCAATGAGTGATAGCAACAATAACAGTTAACATAATAATATCAATACTACTCAGGAATAGCAGCACGTATGCAATGGGACTGACATTTCGAAGTAAGAACAGAGTCTTACACTCATACTTCACAACGGTGCTCTTTTCAACACTATCTCCTTTGACTATTCGAATTCCTGCAATCATAATCTGTATATATCTATCTATCTATCTATCTATCTATCTATCTATCTATCTATCTATATATATATATATATATATATATATATATATATATATATATATATATATATATATATATATATATATATATATATATATATATATATATATATATATATATATATATATATATATATATATATATATATATATATATATATATATATGTATATATATATAAATATATATATATATATATATATATATATATATATATATATATATATATATATATATATATATATATATATATATATATATATATATATATATGTACATATATATATATATATATATATATATATATATATATATATATATATATATATATATATATATATATATATATATATATATATATATATATATATATATATATATATATATATATATGTAAATTTATATATATATATATATATATATATATATATATATATATATATATATATATATATATATATATATATATATATATATATATATATATATATATATATATATATATATATATATATATATATATATATATATATATATATATATATATATATATATATATATATATATATATATATATATTTATGCATATATATATAAATATATATATATATATATATATATATATATATATATATATATATATATATATATATATATATATATATATATATATATATATAATATATATATATATATATATATATATATATATATATGTAAATATATATATATATATATATATATATATATATATATATATATATATATATATATATATATATATATATATATATATATATATATATAGATATATATATATATATATATATATATATATATATATATATATATATATATATATATATATATATATATATATATAAGAACATAAGAATAGAGGACACTGCAACATGCCTACTGGCACACACGAGGCAGCTCCATTTTTGAATTGTATTTTCAGCATGTCTAACCTATTCTATTCTACTCTACTTATTTATTCTATTTTTCTTTTTATGATGTTTCTAATAAGCACTAACCTATTCATACCCACCCTACCTCTGTCATATGTCTATCTAATCTACATTTGAAGGTGTCTAAGGTATTGGCATTTACTATCATACTAGGAAGCTTGTTCCATGCATCAGCTACTCTATTACCAAACCAATTTTTACCAATTTCCCTTCTGAACCTAAATTTATCAAGCTTAAATCCATTATTACGAGTTCTGGTTTGATCATGAATTTTTAAAACTTTATTAATATCTCCTTTGTTAATCCCTTTAAACCATTTATAAACTTCAATTATATCCCCCCTAACTCTTCGCCTCTCTAGAGAATGTAGATTAAGTTATTTTAATCTGTCCTCATATGGTAGATTTCTGATATTGTGTATCATCTTGGTCATTCTTCGCTGCACTCTCTCCAAGGATTCAATTTCCATTCTATAATAGGGTGACCAGAATTTAAATGGGGCCTAACTAATGCAAGATAGAGCTGCAAAATAACTTTTTCCGTCCTATTGCTAACGCTTCTTGAGATAAATCCTAAAATTCTGTTTGCTTTATTTCTTACTGCTGTGCATTGCTCTCTTGGCTTAAGACTACTACTCACAAGAACTCCCAAATCCCTTTCACACTGAGAACTCACGATTTCATGGTTATTTAGCTTATAACTAGTATTGTCTTTTATAGTACCCATTTTAACTACTTTACATTTTTCAACATTAAATTCCGTTTGCCATTTGTCCGACCATTCAGATAATCTATTTGGATCTTCCTGTAAAGCATGAATGTCTTCTTTTCCATTTATAGTTCTACCTATTTTAGTGTCGTCTGCGAATTTACTTAGATTACTACTGATATCCGAATCCAGATCATTTAGATATACGATGAATAATAGGGGACCCAGTACCGAGCCTTGTGGTACCATGCTAGTAACCGAGCCCCACTCTGATTTCTCTCCATTTATGCAAACCCTCTGTTTTCTGTCTTTTAACCATTGTTTGATCCATCTGAGCACAGCTCCTCCTATACCATGAGCTTCCAGCTTTTTAACTAATCTTTTGTGAGGAACTCTATCAAAAACTTTGCTAAAATCTAGATGTATTGTATCATATTCTTTGCCACAATATACTGCCTCGTAAACTTCTGAATAAAAAGACAGTAAGTTTGTATGGCACGAAAAACCCTTAAGAAACCCGTGTTGTGAAAGTTTTATCAGTCTGTGTAATTCTAGATGTGCCCTTATTTTATTTGCAATTATGGATTCTAGAATCTTACCCACTGTTGACGTTAAACTTACCGGCCTATAATTATTCTTTTTAACACGTTCTCCTTTTTTAAATATTGGTACCACATCTGCCAATTTCCACTCCATGGGTACCGATCCTAATTTTATTGAATTATTAAATAATGCAGTTAGAGGACAACTAAGCTCTTCCTTGCATTCCTTTAATATTCTAGCATATATTCCATCAGGTCCCGGAGATTTATGAGCCTTTAATTTATCTATTTCTTTTATTACCTCCTCTCTCGTAATATTTATTGAACTAAGTATATGATCGGGACTGTCTCTGTAAATGGATTCTACTTCCGGAATATTTTCCAAGTTTTCATTTGTAAATACAGATAAGAAATAATAATTTAAACATGTACACATCTCTTTATCGTCATCTGTGATATGGCCATTGGCTACTTCAATTGGTCCGACTTTTTCCTTAAATTTTGTTTGATAATGTTGATAAAACCCTTTAGGATTTTCTTTAGCTTCTCCTGCGATTCTAACTTAGTATTTTCTTTTCGACTCTCTAACTATCTTTTTAACTTCCCTGTTTAACTGTATATATTGCTGCCTCACATGCTCTTCACCTCTTTTTAGTTTTCTGTATATTCCTCTTTTAATACCTATAAGATTCTTTATTCTATTGTTCATCCATTTAGGGTCATTTTTTCTTGATCTGCAATGTTTCATGGGAATATAGTCTCTCTGACTATTCTTAAGAGTCATGACAAAATTGTTATATTCCTCATCCAAATTTATATTAACTGACGGACTGCTGTTCTTTCCTGTGAGAGAATTTAATGTATTGATCTTATCTTGTGATAATCCTTGGCATGTGGTACTCAAATTTTGGGGTAATCCGCTACCTGCGACCTGACCTGCTGGATTAACTACCCACATCTGTACCCCAGAAATCCCTTCCCATACCTCATTAGATAATTCAGTTTTTAAGCCCTCAAAATCTCCTGCTGTAAAGTTTGGAACAATATTCTTATTTTCCTTTATAGTTTCCTTGAAAATTATGTTAAATCTAATGGAATCATGGTCACTGTTGCCCAATTTTTCACCAACTTCTAAATTTGTAACCATATTCTCTCTATTACTAAGAACTAAATCTAGTGTATTCACCCCCCGTGTTGCTTCAAGTACATGCTGAGAAAGGAAATTGTCTTCTACTACTTCCAAAAACTCCTTAGAGCTACTATCACCTGTTATGGTTTCCCAGTTAATATGTCTAAAATTAAAATCGCCTACAATGCAAACTCTATTTGACCTGGTCACTTTAGAAATTTCATCGTATATAACTTGTGACTCCATATCGTCTAGATCAGGTGGTCTGTAGACTACTCCTACAACTAGACTTTCTATATTATTTTTAATTTCAACCCATAAGGTTTCTGAATTTAGATTTGTCTTAATTCCAGACTTAATGCTGCTTCTGAGGGTATCTTTAATATACATTATTACCCCTCCCTCTCTTCTATCTGCACTATGATCAGCATTATAAAGTTTATATCCTGTAATTATGTACTCAGCTGTAAGGTGTTTGCTTTCTAAATTAATCCAACTTTCACTAATGCATATTATATCCGGTCTCTCACTACATACTATGGCTCTCAGTTCTTCTATCTTGTTACCTAAACTACGGCTATTTGTATAATATACTTTTAAAATTTCTCTAGCTTTACCCTTCTTGTGGCTATTCTTTTTGTTAATATTTGTTTTATGTAACAAATGGTTCTTATCCTTAGACTCCCAGTTATTTGACCCACTATTTACTGAATCCTTGATGACTAATTTCTCTGCACAAGTATTATTCATTTCATTATTTGTGTCTAACAAAGCCCCCCTACCTCTCTGTCTATCATACCAGCCAATACCGAGACACCTGAATTAGAAAGATGCACTCCATCCCTTGCATACATATGCTTACGACTAGTGAAGTGATCCCACCCGTCTATAAAACCTATATTATTCTCCCGACAGAAGACTTTCATCCTAGCATTTACTCCTATAGCTCGTTTTTTACCACTCTGAACTTTAACTAAGCCTTGGGAGAATACCACACATCACAGGAACTGCACCCCTTTTCCTGATCTTATCCAGGGCTTGTCTATACAACCTAATCAGCTCTTCACTTCTACCATCCTGCACGTCATTTCCCCCAGCTATCAAACAAACAACATCTTTTTTCTCAATCCAGCTATTTATTGACTCACCCACCTTCTTCATACCTGCTCCGGGGAAAAAATATTTTCCTCTAACTCTATGCCTGAGTTTCCTGTCTACATATCTGCATAGTGAATCCCCTACAATTACCAAAGAACGAGACTTATCCGGAGGATGGGTTACTCCGACCTTGGGAGACTTACATAAGAACATAAGAACATAAGAATAGAGGACACTGCAACATGCCTACTGGCACACACGAGGCAGCTCCATTTTTGAATTGTATTTTCAGCATGTCTAACCTATTCTATTCTACTCTACTTATTTATTCTATTTTTCTTTTTATGATTTTTCTAATAAGCACTAACCTATTCATACCCACCCTACCTCTGTCATTTGTCTATCCAATCTACATTTGAAGGTGTCTAAGGTATTGGCATTTACTATCATACTAGGAAGCTTGTTCCATGCATCCGCTCCTCTATTACCAAACACATTTTTACCAATTTCCCTTCTGAACCTAAATTTATCAAGCTTAAATCCATTATTACGTGTTCTGGTTTGATCATGAATTTTTAAAACTTTATTAATATCTCCCTTGTTAATCCCTTTAAACCATTTATACACTTCAATCATATCCCCCCTAACTCTTCGCCTCTCTAGAGAATTTACCTAGGCTCTTGACCTGAGAGCTTTTCCCACTTCCATTTTTACGATCGCTAGTACACCTATCTGACTCTATGGTTCCTGAAGAATTACTGCAGCTACAGTCACATTCATCTCTAAGTGAACTAAATGAATTAGCAACCTGTAGTCTAAAAGTATCATTTTTCTTAAGAACCATCTTCGTTGAACCCTTATTCACCACTTTCCAGTCGTCTTCATTATTCAATTGTCCCTTCCTGGTTAACACCTCTACTTTACCTCTCAGATCCCTGTTCTCCTCAGCTAAGGATCTGACCTCCTGCCTGACTGCGGCCAACTCATTTCTTAAATTAAAAATGAGTTTGCTTGCGTCAGACGAGGACAAATCCCCAGCACAGCCACAAACAGCACCAACAACGACACCACCAAAAACACCACTACCACTAACACCACCAGCACAAAGAACACCACCACTCTCCATTGTACTAAGTATGGTCAGGACTAGAGCTATTGGAAGCACGTCCTCACTGGATGAACCCAGGAACTATATATATATATATATATATAATATATATATATATATATATATATATATATATATATATATATATATATATATATATATATATATATATATATATATATATATATATATATATATATATATATATATATATATATATATATATATATATATATATATATATATATATATATATATATATATATATATATATATATATATATATATATATATATATATATATATATATATATATATATATATATATATATATATATATATATATATATATATATATATATATATATATATATATATATATATATATATATATATATATATATATATATATATATATATATATATATATATATATATATATATATATATATATATATATATATATATATATATATATATATATATATATATATATATATATATATATATATATATATATATATATATATATATATATATATATATATATATATATATATATATATATATATATATATATATATATATATATATATATATATATATATATATATATATATATATATATATATATATATTTATATATATATATGTATATATATATATATATATATATATATATATATATATATATATATATATATATATATATATATATATATATATATATATATATATATATATATATATATATATTATATATATATATATATATATATATATATATATATATATATATATATATATATATATATATATATATATATATATATATATATATATATATATATATATATATATATATATATATATATATATATGTATATATATATATATATATATATATATATATATATATATATATATATATATATATATATATATATATATATATATAATTGTAGGAGATTCACTATGCAGATATGTAGACAGGAAACTCAGGCATAAAGTTAGAGGAAAATATTTTTTTTCCTGGAGCAGGTATGAAGAAGGTGGGTGAGTCAATAAATAGCTGGATTGAGAAAAAAGATGTTGTTTGTTTGATAGCTGGGGGAAATGACGTGCAGAATGGTAGAAGTGAAGAGCTGATTAGGTTGTATAGACAAGCCCTGGATAAGATCAGGAAAAGGGGTGCAGTTCCTGTGATGTGTGGTATTCTCCCTAGGCTTAGCCAAAGTTCAGAGTGGTGGTCTCGAGCTATAGGAGTAAATGCTAGGATGAAAGTCTTCTGTCGGGAGAATAATATAGGTTTTATTGACGGGTGGGATCACTTCACTAGTCATAAGCATATGTATGCAAGGGATGGAGTGCATCTTTCTAATTCAGGTGTCTCGGTATTGGCTGGTATGATAGACAGAGAGGTAGGGGGGTTTTGTTAGACACAAATAATGAAATGATTAATACTTGTGCAGAGAAATTAGTCAGTAAGGGTTCAGTAAATAGTGGGTCAAATAACTGGGAGTCTAAGGATAAGAACCATTTGTTACATAGAACAAATATTAACAAAAAGAATAGCCACAAGAAGGGTGAAGCTAGAGAAAGTTTAAAAGTATATTATACAAATAGCCGTAGTATAGGTAACAAGATAGAAGAACTGAGAGCCATAGTATGTAGTGAGAGACCGGATATAATATGCATTACTGAAAGTTGGATTAATTTAGAAAGCAAACACCTTAAATCTGAGTACATAATTACAGGATATAAACTTTATAATGCTGATCGTAGTGCAGATAAAAGAGGAGGAGGGGTAATTATGTATATTAAAGATAGCCTCAGAAGCTGCATTAAGTCTGGAATTAAGACAAATCTAAATTCAGAAACCTTATGGGTTGAAATTAAAAATAATATAGAAAGTCTAGTTGTAGGAGTAGTCTACAGACCACCTGATCTAGACAATATAGAGTCGCAAGTTATATATGATGAAATTTCTAAAGTGACCAGGTCAAATAGAGTTTGCATTGTAGGCGATTTTAATTTTAGACATATTAACTGGGAAACCATAGCAGGTGATAATAGCTCTAAGGAGTTTTTGGAAGTAGTAGAAGACAATTTCCTTTCTCAGCATGTACTTGAAGCAACACGGGGGGTGAATACACTAGATTTAGTTCTTAGTAATAGAGAGAATATGGTTACAAATTTAGAAGTTGGTGAAAAATTGGGCAACAGTGACCATGATTCCATTAGATTTAACATAATTTTCAAAGAAACTATAAAGGAAAATAAGAATATTGTTCCAAACTTTAGAGCAGGAGATTTTGAGGGCTTAAAAACTAAATTATCTAATGAGGTATGGGAAGGGATTTCTGGGGTACAGATGTGGGTAGTTAATCCAGCAGGTCAGGTCGCAGGTAGCGGATTACCCCGAAATTTGGGTACCACATGCCAAGGATTATCACAAGATAAGATCAATACATTAAATTCTCTCACAGGAAAGAACAGCAGTCCTTCAGTTAATATAAATTTGGATGAGGAATATAACAATTTTGTCATGACTCTTAAGAATAGTCAGAGAGACTATATTCCCATGAAACATTGCAGATAAAAAAAAAATGACCCTAAATGGATGAACAATAGAATAAAGAATCTTATAGGTATTAAAAGAGGAATATACAGGAAACTAAAAAGGGGTGAAGAGCATGTGAGGCAGCAATATATACAGTTAAGCAGGGAAGATAAAAAGATAGTTAGAGAGTCGAAAAGAAAATACGAAGTTAGAATAGCAGGAGAAGCTAAAGAAAATCCTAAAGGGTTTTATCAACATTATCAAACAAAATTTAAGGAAAAAGTCGGACCAATTGAAGTAGCCAATGGCCATATCACAGATGACGATAAAGTGATGTGTACATGTTTAAATGATTATTTCTTATCTGTATTTACCAATGAAAACTTGGAAAATATTCCGGAAGTAGAATCCATTTACAGAGACAGTCCCGATAAAATACTTAGTTCAATAAATATTACGAGAGAGGAGGTAATAAAAGAAATAGATAAATTAAAGGCTCATAAATCTCCGGGACCTGATGGAATATATGCTGGAATATTAAAGGAATGCAAGGAAGAGCTTAGTTGTCCTCTAACTGCATTATTTAATAATTCAATAAAATTAGGATCGGTACCCATGGAGTGGAAATTGGCAGATGTGGTACCAATATTTAAAAAAGGAGAACGAGTTAAAAAGAATAATTATAGGCCGGTAAGTTTAACGTCAACAGTGGGTAAGATTCTAGAATCCATAATTGCAAATAAAATAAGGGCACATCTAGAATTACACAGACTGATAAAACTTTCACAACACGGGTTTCTTAAGGGTTTTTCGTGCCTTACAAACTTACTGTCTTTTTATTCAGAAGTTTACGAGGCAGTAGATTGTGGCAAAGAATATGATACAATATATCTAGATTTTAGCAAAGCTTTTGATAGAGTTCCTCACAAAAGATTAGTTAAAAAGCTGGAAGCTCATGGTATAGGAGGAGCTGTTCTCAGATGGATCAAACAATGGTTAAAAGACAGAAAACAGAGGGTTTGCATAAATGGAGAGAAATCAGAGTGGGGCTCGGTTACTAGCGGGGTACCACAAGGCTCGGTACTGGGTCCCCTATTATTCATCGTATATCTAAATGATCTGGATTCGGATATCAGTAGTAACCTAAGTAAATTCGCAGACGACACTAAAATAGGTAGAACTATAAATGGAAAAGAAGACATTCATGCTTTACAGGAAGATCTAAATAGATTATCTGAATGGTCGGACAAATGGCAAATGGAATTTAATGTTGAAAAATGTAAAGTAGTTAAAATGGGTACTATAAAAGACAATACTAGTTATAAGCTAAATAACCATGAAATCATGAGTTCTCAGTGTGAAAGGGGTTTGGGAGTTCTTGTGAGTAGTAGTCTTAAGCCAAGAGAGCAATGCACAGCAGTCAGAAATAAAGCAAACAGAATTTTAGGATTTATCTCAAGAAGCGTTAGCAATAGGACGGAAAAGTTATTTTGCAGCTCTATCTTGCATTAGTTAGGCCCCATTTAGATTATGCTGTGCAATTCTGGTCACCCTATTATAGAATGGAAATTGAATCCTTGGAGAGAGTGCAGCGAAGAATGACCAAGATGATACACAATATCAGAAATCTACCATATGAGGACAGATTAAAAAAACTTAATCTACATTCTCTAGAGAGGCGAAGAGTTAGGGGGGATATGATTGAAGTGCATAAATGGTTTAAAGGGATTAACAAAGGAGATATTAATAAAGTTTTAAAAATTCATGATCAAACCAGAACTCGTAATAATGGATTTAAGCTTGATAAATTTAGGTTCAGAAGGGAAATTGGTAAAAATTGGTTTGGTAATAGAGTAGCTGATGCGTGGAACAAGCTTCCTAGTAGGATAGTAAATGCCAATACCTTAGACACCTTCAAATGTAGATTAGATAGACATATGACAGAGGTAGGGTGGGTATGAATAGGTTAGTGCTTATTAGAAAAATCATAAACAGAAAAATAGAATAAATAAGTAGAGTAGAATAGAATAGGTTAGACATGCTGAAAATACAATTCAAAAATGGAGCTGCCTCGTGTGTGCCAGTAGGCATGTTGCAGTGTCCTCTATTCTTATGTTCTTATATATATAAATATATAAATATATATAAATATATATATATATATATATATATATATATATATATATATATATATATATATATATATATATATATATATATATATATATATGGAGCATAAGCATCAACTTTCTTGCTGCCCACTTTTGTCACTGGGAGCTTTATCTATTTTTTGAAACAGTTGCAATAAGTGGCAGAAAAACTTATATAATAATCAGATCTACTGATGTCTTATCAGTATTTATGCAATATTAGCATGCAAAAACTTATCAACTGAAATAAAACTTGGCCACACTTATCATCTAGCAAATTTGCAAAGAAATTTAAAAAGAATCAATGATCATAATACTGTGTTAATCACAGAGAAATAAATTTTTTTCAGTATATGGGAGAGAGAGAGAGAGAGAGAGAGAGAGAGAGAGAGAGAGAGAGAGAGAGAGAGAGAGAGAGAGAGAGAGAGAGAGAGAGAGAGAGAGAGAGAGAGAGAGAGAGAGAGAGAGAGAGAGAGATATATATTTTTCTCCAAAAAAAAAAAAAAATTTTCTTATAGGGCCCTTCTTTATGACTTGACTTCCAGCCCAACTATGCAAAGGGACAGAGCGCAACTGCAATCATTTTCTAACATCTAAAAAGAATAAATAAAAAAAAAATAACTTGGTATGCAACTGCAGAAATATCGAAGCACAAATACATTCCTTTCTTTTTAACATTGCAAAGGACTTTACTGAAATGAGCATACACATCCTTGTCTATTATAATAATCTTTTCTCTTTCTATAAATCAGAGGGTTGAGTCGAAGCACCCACTCGCTATAAGTCAACATACCCCTGATGAAATCAGCAAAATACTTCAGTCATATGTGATAATATCTCTACTACTGTCAACAGAATTGCATTCATCGTTTCTTAATAAACAACTTAAAAGGAATTAAGTATTATTATTTTTAAATTTCAAACTCAAATATAAGCTCTGAGCAGCTCAATTATCTTAATTAGATCAATTGTAATTATAAATTTCATGACAATGATATTAATTACCAATAATTATCTCTATATAAAATTTTCAAAACTCTTTAATTGTAATATATTAAAGGGATAAAGATATTAAAGACTTCTTCAACACACACACAAAAAAAACTATATAACATAAACGGGTATCTGAAAATATATAAAAAGTTTTTCTCGGTGTATGCAGTAATAAAAAAACAAAAATCATATTTCATTTGCAACAGTAAAGAATGCATTTTGCTTAAGTTTCATAATCTCTTAAGGAGTTGTACATGAAAAAAAAAAAAAAAATATATATATATATATATATATATATATATATATATATATATATATATATATATATATATATATATATATATATATATATATATATATATATATATATATATATATATATATATATATATATATATATAAGAACATAAGAATAGAGGACACTGCAACATGCCTACTGGCACACACGAGGCAGCTCCATTTTTTAATTGTATTTTCAGCATGTCTAACCTATTCTATTCTACTCTACTTATTTATTCTATTTTTCTTTTTATGATTTTTCTAATAAGCACTAAACTTTTCATACCCACCCTACCTCTGTCATATGTCTATCTAATCTACATTTGAAGGTGTATAAGGTATTGTCATTTACTATCCTACTAGGATAGTAAATACAGTATATATATATATATATATATATATATATATATATATATATATATATATATATATATATATATATATATATATATATATATATATATATATATATATATATATATATATATATATATATATATATATATATATATATATATATATATATATATATATATATATATATATATATATATATATATATATATATATATATATATATATATATATATATATATATATATATATATATATATATATATATATATATATATATATATATATATATATATATATATTATATATATATATATATATATATATATATATATATATATATATATATATATATATATATATATATATATATATATATATATATATATATATATATATATATATATATATTTATATATATATATATATATATATATATATATATATATATATATATATATATATATATTCTTCTACTATCTGAAATTTGAATTTTTTGAGTTACAGTTCAACAGAACTACCTCAGGAGACAGGGGGGAGTTATAAATTTTTTCTCCTTTGCATACTTACAGTCAGGTAGGTACTTAACTAACTTCTTTTTTTTATTCTATTTCCTTTTCCTACCCAAAAATACTGCCCAATATCTGTCTTCTGGCCTTCAACTGGCTAGCTTTAATGGGTAATTTTGCATGTAGGAGCTGTTCCTCCCCTGTCTTTTCAGTTTCTGGATCAACTTCGTTTCCTTCAAATACAGGAAACAGGATGTTTGATTCTTGTTGTCATTTCTTGTGAATTCACAATCCCTTCTTCATGACCAAGCTGAAATAATTTTGACAAACATTATCATGGCTAGGACTTTCAGTTTTATTTTATCAGTCTAACATATCCCTTCAGACAAATAATGTATAAACTGCAGCTAGCAAAAAAAAAATGAAGAATCATTCATAGATTCACGTCCATTTGCACGTAATATCTATCTTGGAATCCTCAGACATCGAATAATAATCTCATTCGCAAGTAGGGGACGAAACAAAAATAAAACAAACTTGGCATCTCAACCATATCTGGGCAGGTGGAGAATCTCTTTCCCAAAAAAATATCCCTCAATAGATATCGCAACAGCAAGATCACCTCCCATAAAAATACACTGATATGGCCTGCAGAAGAACCCGGTGGAGCAGCGTAACTATCATTGCAAACTCCTCCCCATCATGCTTCCCCAACGGTCTTTCCCGCGATTTCACCCACTAGAACAACCCATCCATTATACCCCCAGTCAGGCATACCCATTCTCTCTCACAATCGCTTCACATTCAGACTTGCATTCCCTTTCTCTCTGTATATTTCCCTTCTACTTACAACGCGTTGGTTTCCCTCCCCCACCACTCTGAAGGAGTGGGTGTGTGAAATCATGGTCGAACAGCGTGGTCACATGACTGCTGCACCAGTCCTATATCCCCATCTACTCCCACTATGGTGAATAAGGCTACACAAGAACTTCTTTTCCTTCCCTCCAAACTACGTTTGGGTTAAACTAAAAA
The DNA here is from genome assembly GCA_037179515.1 of Halocaridina rubra. Taxonomy (NCBI): domain Eukaryota; kingdom Metazoa; phylum Arthropoda; class Malacostraca; order Decapoda; family Atyidae; genus Halocaridina; species Halocaridina rubra. Next base: position 10,312 of record JAXCGZ010015492.1, on the reverse strand, counting down.
CCCCTCCACCCCAGCACAGCCCAAATCCACTCAAGTTTACTGTTATTTTCGCCTGCCTAATGCGATTTTAAAAACTCATATCTAAATAATATCACAAAAGTTTCTTATTCTTCAAAAAGACATGCTACACACATATTGTAATATCAATTTCTTCATCATAAAGACATTAGAAGAACGATCTGTCATTTATGTCTTTCTTTCGCCAAAATATAACCCCCGCGAAAAAACAGAAAAAAGAAAGAACCTTGAAAACAGGTGCAAGGATTGTCTCACTTGATTTCTTACGCATTAAGAAATTAATATAAAAATTATTATACACGTACAGTAGATTTTCTATTAAAATCAATACATTTGCCTTCTTAATATCAACTTATGCATTAATACAAATAAATGAACACCATTCAAATGAAATTTCTCATTATATTATTTAAATAATAATAAAAATAAAGTCTATTACTGCTTATAGCTATTAGTGAAAATAATCCATGTTAGTAATGGGTACAGAAATTCTACTTTTATCAACTTACTAGGAGCCACACCCCTCATAGGCAGTTTGGCTGAGTCAAAGCATCTCTACAAAGTAAAATGGCGGCATCCGCCGACCTCAATTTCGTTTAATAATGATCCTATTACTCACTGGATACAGATCACAAGTACTTAGCTATTTTGAGACTTGCTTGGAGAACATCACGGCCACAGGCAATGGTGGAGGGAGTTTTTCCTTCTTCTGGGTGCAGGAGGTTCCCGCCCAATTCTACATCTCTCAAGTAAAATCGACGAATCACCATCTTCTTGGTTGGATCCGGCAACATGTACTTCTTGTAAGGGGCTTTTTCACTCAAAGCCCCGGTCACACTTTGGCTCACTGTGACGGTGGCATCCATGAACGTGCTCGTTGTCCTTTTACTGCTGGGGGCCTTGCCAACACGGGGGTGGGGAAGAGTGGCTGGATCTGGAAATATGATACTGTAGGTGAAGGGGGACGTCTGACTTTCTTGGCGTCGCTTTCTCGCTGCTTGTAAGCGTCTAGAAGTTTCATCACTCGAACATTTCTTCCATGGATGCTATATACTTTTTTCTTATGTATTTTTAATTCTTCTTTCTCTTTGTAGTAGTAACGGCGTGGATTGATCCCAGGGTGGTCACCAAATGTCGTGTGACTATGATACCACCAGATGCCACCAAATGTCGTGTGAATACTGGATACTATCCCACCGCTGCCACCAAATGTCGTGAGGATATTATTCCACCAGATGCCACCAAATGTTGTGGTGTAATCCCACTAAGTGTCACCATGTCGTGGGATTACTATTTCACACGAGGGTGTCAATATGTTCTTTCTTTTGGTAGTGTGGTTAGTGATAAACCTCTTCTTTATAAGCATTTATTTCTAGGTTTACATTTATGTACTCAGAGCTCCTATTACTACAATTCCTGTCACAAACGATTCCAGATTCCAGTCCCCAAGGAGGAGGCTAGCTAAGCTGTGTATTCACGTCTGCTTCTGACAAAACCTGACCTCTTAATGATTCTTTGTAACTACTCATGGCGGTCGGTGGGTTTTCGTGGGTGTCACTGCTAACCTTCACATCTAGGCATCTCTGAAATGACTTGTTAAGCTATAGGCATCTTTAATATGCTTTACGACATTCCCCACCACCAAACTGAAATATTTCATATATTTCTGACGAAGCATCATAAATACTTCTATGAGAGCCTTAAAATTTTCTAACATCATTATTTTACAAAAGCAGGGAAGAGCTATCTAAGAAACTGACTTATGAAACTATTACAATCTCATACAATTATCTAAACAGATTACAGTAATACCAAAATTACTATGAAAAAACTGACAAAAAAAAATCTAAATCTTTATAATGCACAATGTAATCAAAATCACAAAATCAAACTTAAGTATTCTTAATTGCAACATATAGCTAGAAAGCATTGGCAAAATTACTTAAGAACAAAGCTAATTAAGCTATTTCATTAATCAAACAGTACACAATACATTTGGACATGATGTATGCAAGCATTTTTAAAACAAAACATTTGTTATGGTGTGATAATTTAAAAGCATTCACATTTACAATATGTAATTACTATTCAAAGACAAACTGATATGAGAACTTAATGGACATAATATAAACATATTCGTCTATGATTTTTCTTCACAAAGATCTGCATACCACCTCTCAACCTAAGAACTAAACGAGGAGTGGATTCTTCTGCAAACTCAATGAACACAAAGATTAAATCATGATTCAAAACAATGATAATATTGAAGCAAAAACAATGATAATATTTAAACAAAACAATGATAATAATTAAGCAGAAAACATCTTATGATTTTTGCAAATTGTGCAATTTATCAATGGCACTTATTCTAATAAACTTATATCTAAGGGAGGCTCTGAGTTTTCACTTAAAATTATCTTAAAGATAGGGAAAGAAAAATATAAATTGTCTTTTCGCGTCGTGGTCAAAGACGGTGGGGACATTTTCATTCCCATTTCTTTTTTCAGTTATAATACATGGGGGAACATACTTTGTAATTTAACTATAAAGGGATTTTCCTTTCCCTTCCTTTCTCTTTTCACTAAAGATAAGACGTATGGGGATTCTTTCTTTCCCTCCCAAGGGTTATCATTGCTTAGGATATGCCATTTCATCTCATTTTTCACTCCTGCGTTCGTCGTATTCATTTGCGAGCCCAGATTTGTACACGCACCACGAATCCTCTTCTTCTCTGGAGACTGGCAAGACAAAAAATGAGGGTGTCGATGAATCACCCAGCTTAACTGGAACCCCT
>JAXCGZ010015491.1:0-74063 GCA_037179515.1 Halocaridina rubra | reverse complement strand
TAAGCAACAGAGATATATCTGACAATATATAATGAAATGGATGCCATACAAACGTGTATCATCTCTTACTCCAGCGTCAATTTACATCAATTTGATCAATTTATCGACATCACTATAGCCACAGTCATCATTGTATCATGGACAATAGTCCAATGACATGAAGAGTAGGGAAAGACTTTGCGTTGCGTGTCCGTTCGTCGTTCTCCCTATTCTCACCTACAACTAATTATCTTGTGTGGCAACATGCGGTCGATGCCGCAAGCTACAAAAAAAAATATAAATAAATAAATAAAAATACGCAGTACCACGTTGTTTGCAACACACGAGGTACGAAGATAATAGCCAGTTAAAACCAAGCACAGATATGTATAAAGAAGTAGGTTTTTCTCTACCCAGTGACCCCAGTCGACAAAAGATACTTATAAAGCTGTTGGTTTCATTTCTCACTAGAATAGAATGAGATGGAGTTCGTTCCGGTTTTACGTTACGGACTCCCTTTTCTACCAAGGGTTAGGACGGTTGCCTCCTTGCGAAGGACTTGTTTTGGCAGATGTAATCGTTACCCTGAGTGCATGCCCTTGCTAACCTCAGACCGTGCCGGGGCGCGAACCCTCGACCAGACGCCTCAGAGTCGCGGACGCTACTGCTTGAGCCACGGTGACTACAATAGAATGAGATGGAGTAAAGTATCTTTTATGTTCAATACTGAAATAAGATCATGCACTACCATAGATTTTTTTCTAAAGAACAAAATAAAGATTTATAAGCAAAATATCAATCTGTAGATGGGGATTAAAACGGCAAGACTCTCTATGGATTTTATCAAAGGTTAAAGATACTATCTTTCTAAACTTTGTATGTAACAAATTTGCCTTATAAACTAATTAACTAATGACGCTGTTCACTATATACAATAAGAGATCGGTACTCAGTACGAAAAACGTAAGATATAAGTTTGGTAATGGATGGAATATGACTGACAAACACTGAAAGAGACAGACAAAGTTTTGTCACAAGAGCTGAATAAAGGCGGTAGACTGTGATGGACAAGGCAAAAAGGAAGCACGAGAAAGGATATTTAAAACGCTGGATAATTAAATGAAAAGACGATAAATGCAGATATCCAGAAAAAGGAAATAATAATTATAATTAAAAAACAAAACACAGAGGAATAGGAGTAGATTGAAATTGACTATCGATATGAAACATGCCGATTGAAGGAGACATAGAAGAGACTTAATAGAGGAAATTAAAAAAAAAACGGAAGAGGGGAATTTCATGACCATGTGACTTCTTAATAAAGATGAAGTACATCACGAAGAGGGAATATATTTAAAAATTCCAGAATATGCTTAAATATTAACATTTATGAATTCCCCCTAGAAAATCTACTGCACTTGAATCTATGTTTTTCTTTAAGGATACTGCTGTTCTTCTTGCAAGTTTTAAATATGCATAGATCGTATTTTAATTTACTACATACCTGAAGGAATTTTGTATGCCTCTATTATAATGAAACGCATACCCCTTTGATGGTAAATGTGATAATAATTATAATAATAATAATAATAATATTAGTATTATTATTATTATTATAATGATGGTAATAATAATAATAATAATGATAATAACAATAATACTATTATTATTATTATTATTATTATTATTATTATTAATACCAGATTTGCCGTGTCTAAGTTCTACTAGAAGTGTTACAGAAATCATCAAAAGCACTCTACTTTACACCAGCTCTGTAGTAGGTGATCCTATCAATTCCAAGTATTCCCAATTCAATATGACAAAAAGGTTTGATTCCTGGTGAGAGAACAGTTTCCTTGCAGACATAGATGTACTCTCCTTAATCATGTCAAAATTATGTAAACACCCTTGACAGAGAATTAAAAGAGACGCCATTCCCACATTTTAGCTATGCTACTTTAGCATTTGCAAATAAGCAGTAATATAATTGTCCGAAGATTGAATCTCCAAAAAGTGAAATTATCTCAAGCGGCGTTGCCGTAGTGATGTCCGCAGACAACCCCTCGGGCCTCGTGGGCTCTTGTGCTACTATGTCGCGGCCAGGACACGTTTTGGCTAAAATAAACAAAAACTATAACGTGTCATGCACAAGTCATAATGCAGAATACTGAATGTGGCATTGCGCTCTCTCGAATGCTCATCACATATCGTAAATAATAATCTAAAAATGCTAATTTGTCTTTTAAGTCCAATTCAGCACTGTCGACCGTGTTATCATTAGGATAAGGGAAAAAAATGCTAACTCGATTTTTTTTTTAACAATCCTGCCACATTTTTACCTTGATGCTCTGGACGGCTTGAAGGATGGATGGATGTAGTGTAGGAATAGAAGAACGATAAATAAATCAACCAAAGACAAATATGGCAGCAGCAGATGCAGATGACACCGGCGAAATGTTGCAGTAACTCACGTGAAGAGAACTACGGTATAACACTGGCGCTGGCTGCCGGGCAACTAAAGTCTGGAAAGGGGAGATACCGTCGGAGACAATCGGAGGAGTCCCATCTTGGAGGGATCCTTCCGTCCCCTCCCTCCCCCATCGACCCTCTCCCATATAAAATAATAAGACTATTGCGATAATACACTTTGTAATCATAGCTATCAATTGAAGCAGGAAAGATATCTTTAGGATATAATTTATCCTTTATAACCTAATAAAGCAGATCTCACACAGTATATCTTCGGGAGCGATAGATTTCTGTTTAAAATATCAAATCCTACTCTATGTATACATTATGTAGAATTTTCCGTTATATTTGTACTTAGCGTTTATTTATATAGGTCATATGGTTCATCATGTAGGTGTAAATAATGATACGGGTAATAGTGACAGGTACAATTAGTTTTCATACCTGCTTGGATATTGTATATGAGAAGTGGATCGCACTATCCATTAATTAATTTTTGTCTGCTTATATTAGTGTTGTGGATGTCATATTGCGGGCTATTATATATATATATATATATATATATATATATATATATATATATATATATATATATATATATATATATATATATAAACTGCATATGTATCATCTCTTGGCCAGTACCTCTTTGGGATCAACAGGAAAAGTTATTATGCAGAACTTGGAAGGTAGACGAAAATTATATGTAAGTGATCGGTGAAGGAAGGATGTCTTCAAAATCTCAGGATTTGATAAAAAGCCAAGATTGACCATCGGTACTCCGTTAAAAATAATAAAAATATGATTTATGAATATGAATAAAAGTGTGTTCTTAAATCCCTTTACTAACAAGATTCTGATTAGCTTCTATCATCACTCCATTTTTTTTCTTACTGCAAGGAACTACTCTATCCCCCCTAAGTATTTAATTTCCATTCAGATTAACAGAGAATTTATGCTTGTTTGTTTTATTTAACTGAAGTAGATACACTAGTAAGTGTATTTTGCACAAACCAGACTCGGCTAAATCAAAATATGTCATATATTTCATCCATCTTGAATGTTTGTAGTTATATTTACCCTGCTGTGGGTGCGAACAGGAGGGAAGCATGTCGAATAATTTTCTGCCTCTCCCATAAACCTTAATTTAATGTTTCAATAACATGAAGTGCAAGTAGTCAACACCTAAGACACGTACATTAAGAATAATGTACTAGTACCTAGACACTTCTTGTGAACTTCTTAAATATTATTTAGTTATTTATTTGAGAGAGAGAGGAGAGAGAGAGAGAGAGAGAGAGAGAGAGAGAGAGAGAGAGAGAGAGAGAGAGAGAGAGAGAGAGAGAGAGAGAGAGAGAGAGAGAGAGAGAGAGAGAGAGAGAGAGAATACATCAATAATTAGTCGACTTATCATTTTCATAATAATTAGTGATTATGGGGAAAAAATAAGAATGCTTAAGTACTCCTGTACATTCTGAAATCGTAGAATGTATGTCCAGAAATTTTGGATTAACCCTGACAAAAAGTCGTAATTATATTGGTTAATCTTACTTTGAAATAAGAAATACAATATTGTTCGAATATTGTTCGAATTTCGATTACCGTATGCGTGGACTGGCATTGTACGTTTGCGATTCGCTAAAAAATCTTTGACTTCCTGGTGCCTAAGTCAACCTCAATACAAATTTTCATATCGCATAATCACTGATTAGATCTTAAGCAATTTCTTTTGATCCTTAAAACTTCTGTTTCTGCCCGTTTAGTACTGATTATATATATATATATATATATATATATATATATATATATATATATATATATATATATTATATATATATATATATATATATATATATATACATATATATATATATATCAAGAATTTAAGTAGAAAAAATATCTATGTTTATTGTTTATTTTATTACTATGCATAAAAAAAATGTAATGAGCCTTATTTTTTTTTTTTTTTTTACTATATTTAACGCTATTATAATGTATTTAAAATACATCATTATCATTCAGAAAAGGAAATACTCATTTATTGCTAACTATTGTGAAACGACCTTATTAGGCGCTTCGGAGCTCTCATTTGTTTTACTCGCTTTTTGACTCTGTCCTCGGCTTAATTTTATAGTTAAATACATAATTTTAATGGAAAAAAACGAACATTTTCGGAAATATAATTTATACTTTTATATAGAATTATATTTTGATAAATAATTTACCTTCATTTTTATATAGAGGATAGATAATTGAAATAACATTACATATGTTTGAAATCAGGAAAAGTCCCTCCCAGCTGTTTACATGTGTGTGTGTTGCAGAAGGGTAGAAAGTATCCAGAGAGAGGGAGAGAAGTCAGAGAACAATAAGGAAACCATGAACAGAACTCAGGGACATGAAGAACTGGAATTTAAATTTTGTGATGATGTCATTAAATACGAAAAACTCGCCAAAATTGGCCAGGGGACCTTCGGGTAAGTTCTGAAATATATTGATTTCGTAATAAAACTGGCAGAATACGGAAAGGAAATGCTTTCAGATTGCTATCTCAGATTTTACCTAAAGGGTGTATGTGGTTTACATGATTTTTTTCTCCTTAAATAAAACAGTAAGAAATCTAATGGAAACTGTCGCACTGTTGGCATTTGGAGTTATATATATATATTTTTTAAATCTTTATTGAGGTCATTACTAGTAGTAAATTGCAAGTTGTTCGCAGTATAGGAAAAAAAAAGGTAGAAACTACCATGCATAGTTTACGTAAAACTTAGTATATTCCCTTGAATTTTTATATATATAATTGTGTATTCAGATATTTTTGGTTAACTTGTGATGATTGTTGTATACTAATCACCTTTTATGCGAGCTCCCGGTATTTTATTTTTTACTTTTACACCCGCCTGATCTCCGATTATTATATACTATTTAAGTAGGACTTTATATTTTAATATCCATGGTCTTTTTTGAACGAATCTCACCATCAATATAGTCGTTAATGACTCGTTTGTAAGTGTAACTAAAGTTAAGTTTGATTAGGTTGATAAGTTTCATTGGATTTAAAGAGCTGATTCATTCTAAGCATATCCAAAGCCCCCCAAAAAACTATAAATTTGTAACCAAAGGGAGACGACTGAATCGTAAAAATGTCCAGAGCTCTTAAATATTCTCATATTGAACAATATCGCAGTTACGAAGCATCACAGAAAAATAATCATTTTCCTTTACATTTTTAAGAATCCAGTTGCTGTTCCCATAGTACATTACTGAGTGGCGTTTGCTCTACTAAAGACCCATAAATCCTCTTTACTACCATATTACATACTCAAGGGTTTTGTTTTTGGTTAGAAATTAGAATAGAGACCAGATATCAACCTGAACACTTGGGACCATAAAGTCTCTCATTGGGATTCGAGGAGTTTAGTTGCTAAATGAGGGATTGAGGGTAGTTTAAATAAGATTGAATTTTCATTTTGAGAGTTTATGATAGTGCTTATTTTATGCATCTCCAGAAGCGAATTGTGATGAAGTTGGGTTTCATTTTAGCTGTCAGTATACTGTATTTTTTTTGTTACTTAGCAGTAAGCAGCTTTATTTATATTTGACTTCAGTTACGGCAAAAGGATATAATCACAGAGGGCAGTCTATGTGAGTCCTTACACACTGCATGAAGTTTGGGTAATTATGGTAATTGGGTAATTATGGTAATTATTGGCCAAGTACAAAAGCTAGAAAACATTATGCATACATATTCAATGTCTGTAATTATACATACATGTTCAATGTCTAATGCCCCTTGTAAAGGGATGTCCGAATCAAAGCACACAGCCATTCTCAAGAAGCCAATTTGCTCCATTCACCCATCTTAGCTCCTTTATTCTAGGGAGCTAAGTTGGGTGAGGAATTGTGGATGAGGTTGCTCTTGACTCGGCCACCCTCTTACAAAGTATATTACAGCCATGGCATACATATGTATATATTTATTTTGTCATTTTTTGTGGCCCGGTAATTATAACAGTTGCCCATTTTTCACGCAGTGTGTGTGTAAGGTTAACAAGAGTCACCTGTTGATATTTTTTAACCATAACTTAAATCCAGGGTCATGAAGATATTCCTCTCCCATGCACCCAACACATCAAATAGTGTACTCCCTGAACTTACTAAATTAACATGGACTACACTTATGATAAGTTGCACAACCATCTCGTAGAGTGGAACTGTGACTTCCCAGGTTAAAATCATCCTTTGAGCTTTTAAAAGTTGCTGTAATTTTTGAAGCAAACCAGCCATTATTAAATATTAATATAAAGTACAGGGGCATACATGCAAACAAGTGACCTTGTGTGCCGAAAAGTAGAGGCACCAAATTGTAGGGAGTGGCAGTAATAGTGTACAGTACATCAAGTCTCCTTATCCACTGGCGATAGGCTCTAAGACCTCCTGTACATACCAGAACCTTGGCTAATAGAGAACTTACATATGGTTCATGTTTTTTACTATACATGTTTTCATACCTATAATAAAGTGTTATTCATAAATTGCTTACAAATAGCGATGAAGAATGATAACTAGCAACAAAATAGAGCAATTATGACAATATATTATAATTACAAGTTATGTACATATGGTTTAAAACTCGTGAATTCCTTTTATCAGGAATTCTGCATTTACTAAAATATTAGTATTATTTCCAAGCACTATAATACCTACTTACCCTTCAGCAGAAAGCCAGTATCTCTCATCCAATATTTATTGTCATTTTTTAAAATGAGTTCAGGGTTCATCATTAATCTTATATACAAAGAAACTTTATAATTGTGTTGACAAATAGTACCATCCTCATCTTAGGCATGTGTTTAATAGGGGCTTATTTCTGTAGGCTATAAATTTTTTTTTTCCATGAAATTATGCAAACCTATGATTTCAGTACATACAATTACATGGATAAATACCATACTTTATGGTATTACAAAGGTTCCCCAAAAAGTTTCCAACAAATCTGGTTCTAAATCCGTAAATGGAAAAACGTGCTTTATAAAAGTGTGACATTTTTATAAAAGTATTTTCTGGTGTCTGTCATCTCCAAATTAAGCTTTTATGCCAAATTTTTCCAAATCTCCCCTCGTGTATCTTTTACAGAAAATATATACTCTTGTTTTGTGTCTTCACAGAGAAGTATTCAAGGCCCGTGACAAAAGAACAGGCAAGGTTGTGGCGCTCAAGAAAATCCTTATGGAAAATGAGAAAGAAGGGGTGTGTGTTACTCTGCTCTGTTCTTTATTTTTAAGCTATTTGCTACTTTATCTTAGACATTCCTGTTACATTTCGATGATAAACTTGCATCAGTATTATTTTCAGATTTTTGTTGCAGAACTTTGCATGATATAAATTAACATTGAATATTATCTTCTCCTTATCTAGAAAGCGATCAAAGTTTGACTTCCACAAATTTACGCATTCTTATTCTTTATCGTCTAGCACTAATGTTATCTGAGAGACTGCTAAATAAGCTTACACCAGTGTAATTATAAGCACTTATGCCTACCATCATTGTGAATGAATATACAATATATTTTTAAGTGTATTATGCACCTAAGAGCCGTGTCTTGATATATCTTTATTTTCAGTTTCCTATCACAGCTCTGCGAGAGATAAGAATCCTCAAGTTATTAAAACACGAGAATGTAGTAAATTTACTTGAAATTAGCAGAACGAAAGGTAAGTGGATATGATGCAGAGCAATGCTATATCCACCACTTTATTATAATCATTTGTCATATAACCAGTTGTTTTATTAACATATTACATAATCTTTATGCAAGTTTAGCTTAGAAGGATATTAGTTATATATTCTACTCAATTTAAAAATGTATTTTGCGTCCTTGGAATAGTGCCATTAGTCTGAGATTGCCTTTATATTCCTTTTAGTATCCCTTTAGCATTATATTTTACTTGCATTTATTAATTTTACTTCAGGCTTAGAGTGCTGCATCTAAATTCCAAACTGTAAACTGTTAAATATTATGAATATTTTCTGACTAGGTTTGCATTAAAAAAAAATGGTCTCTGTAGATATGAAAAAAGGTAGTGTTTGATATCAGTGACTGAAAAGTGAATTTTTAATTAACCATTTTGTTTTATTCAAGGATATTTAAATGTATACATTGATGTTGGCGGAGTATATATTCCTCTTTATGTTATTACTTCAATAAACGCTCAAGTCCTTCTGGCAAACTAGGAATATAATTTTTGTATATAAACCAGGTTTCAACCAGGTTTCTTTTTTTATTTTAATTTTGTTAAACATATTTATAGAAGGCTATGCTTACTAAGTCTTTTTGGCTTCCCTTCGTGTTAGGTCTTAAATTTCTTAATATGGATTATATTGCTTGGCCATTACTTCTCTTCTAATCTCGATTCTCTCACTTTGCTGGAAGGTATCATCTCTCTCTTTTTTTAGAATGCTATTTCAACTTTTCGTATTTTTAAGTTTAAGGTTCGCATATAAAGTCAGAGATGTTCATGGGCATTATATCATAATGCAGAATAAAGCATTTAAGTCGTTTGGTTTGAGAGCAGATATACTACTCTTGTTTGCTTTTTATTTATGTAAGATGACCAAAAGGGACATAGAGGGTTATAATATCTGCCTCACTGACATTATTTTCTTGCATCAAAATAAATCATGAGGGGTTGTGATGGGCAGGTCGTGAATATGCCCTCTGGCTTTAACTCTTTTTTTAATAACAAACCGCAAATTGTGTAAGTGTGAGAGGCGTTTTAAGATCAGCTTTCATACTCCATATAAGTATATGGATTACAATGGGACTTGTATAAAATGAATAATAGGAAGGGAGCAGAATCAGAGATTAATTCACAGAGCGTGAGGAAGTAAGACGGGAGAAGCGAATTTATAAATATGCCATAGTGTGACCTTAAATCAGTACTCTATATTAGAGATGAAAATATTATTTAACTTTCCATTTGAATACAGGCATTTATCATTTAAAGCCACAGATAAAACATGTTATAAATTTATGGTGAAATTTATGAATCCCTTCCCCATTATGCTTTTGTTTTTCAGGTCCCCCACCTCCTGGGTTACAAAAGCCAGCCAAAGGTGAATGTTGAATCTCTTAGATCTTTAAAAAGATGTTGATGCTTAGTGTATTTTTGTCATTTATTGGTATATAATAGCATAGAAAATCTTATACTATAAATCAGTGGTATAAGAAAAACTAATTTCAAATGTACATTTTATTGGTTTAGTTGCAATAATTTTCTTCTCTCTTCAGCTACACCTCACATGTCGAGCTTGTCAACGTTCTTCCTTGTGTTTGAATTTTGCGAACATGACTTAGCAGGTTTACTCTCCAATGCCAATGTGAAATTCAACTTGGGAGAAATCAAAAAGGTTAGTTAATGATAGGTTTTATCTGGTTTATCTGATTGCTTAGATTTTATGTGTAACAGTTTGCTTAACAAACTATAGAAACTTTGTATACTTTTTGATACTAGTATTTTTACAGTACTGTACTTTGGTCACTTTACACCTAATGTCATCATATCCTGCTGAAGGCAACTGAGTGGCCGCAACTGAATAAAAAAGGTCTTTATCATACTGTGCCCACCCTCACTCTTTCTATGAGCTATTTTGCAACAAGAAAAAATGGAGTGAGGTTGCTACATTTTTTTTTTTTTTTTCAAAGAAATGTATTGTGTAACTTGCACGTGGCTCAGATATTGTTTGACTATTTGTGAACTCGATTACCTGGCTTGAAATAAAATTTTTCAAATTTTCTCTCCTTAGGTGATGCAGCAGTTGCTCAATGGGTTGTATTATATTCACTCCAACAAAATTCTACATAGAGATTTAAAAGCATCAAATGTCCTCATAACAAAAACGGGTGTTCTGAAGTTGGCTGATTTCGGCTTGGCTAGAGCATTCAGTACAAGTAGACAAGGTCCAAATAGGTAAGCTTCTCTTTTTATTTAAGAATCACGGTTTTTTATTTATTTAATAATGGAATGTGGAGTTGAATTTACACATTTATGAAAATATTTACTCTTGAGGTAGACCGAAAAGGAGATGAAGGATGAGGGGTGGCCAGTTTATACAGGAGGGTGAGAGGCGTGTAAGAAACAGTGAATTGGTGCTTTGATATATAGCTTTCAGAAAATCACCCGAGTTGAGTGGATTCAAATCCTTACATTGGGATCAGGATTAACTGGGGATCAAAGGCTTAATATTGAACTGTTATTACTACTGGACTTTGTTATATTTACTTTTTAAATTGTAAATGTTAATATATACGTATGATAAGAGATGTACGTGATGAGTTTTTTTTTATTAATAGTTTCATATTTTTACTGATGCGGTTAAAAAATTTACCATCTAATTTGCAAAAGTATGAAACTTGGTACTTGGAGTGTTGTATTGGTAACTTATGCTAAATCTTCCTTCAGTTACGGTTCTCTTTCTATGCCTACATCAACTCCGAACATTTTTGGATATTTGTTACACAAGTGTTATTATCCCTTCACATCTGACAAGTCACAATGCTCTCCGTCTGCTTCTCTTTATGTTTTCTTTGTGCCCAGGCCCGATGAGGGTAGATTTATTTTTTTTGGCCCGTTCTGGTGTCACAATAAAGAAATTATATAATGTGTATATTTACCCGTTTTGGAATGGAAAATATTTTTTGCTTCATTATCTTATTACAAAGTCAGTCAGGCCACAGTATCTCTTTTAGTATTGGTTGTTGCTACAGCATAGTTTTACTTAATATTTTAACAAAATTAGATATACAGTATTTCTATACCTCGACAGGTATCTCAAAGTTGCAACATTATTTCAAATTACAGTACTTGTCACAATTATTTCTCTGCTACTAATAGCATTAGAATTCATATAAACTGTAATTATGATAAACAATGAAGAACATTATAAACACATTAATCAAATCCCACAAGTTCTTAATTATATCAGCATTGCATTGTACATTATTTTCTCTTGTAAACTGAATTACTCAGCTTGGTGCTGCCTTTAATTTGTTTTGTGAGCTTCTTAGTTTTTTCTATTAGGTTAAATACATTACCGGAAGAGGTCTTGTATATTAGGCGAAGTTTAGGGGTTCAATATATATATATATATATATATATATATATATATATATATATATATATATATATATATATATATATATATATATATATATATATATATATATATATATATATATATATATATATATATATATATATATATATATATATATATATATATATATATATTAGAATTTTATATGAAGCTTTTATACTGCTCACAACCTGATTAATCAGGAATTGAACCTGGTAATTGGTATGAATATTTATTACTTATTTTTTTTTATCTAAGACTTGAAGGAGATACGGATTATAATTTCCCTAAAATTACCATTGCTTTGTATCATGGATGACTCGTTTGTGTGAAACCAGCGGAGAGAAACTAAAAGTTTAAGAACTCTTTATCTGGAATATAGTCAATATAATTGATAACATAACACTTTGTTGATACAAATCTGCAAAGGCACTTACAATTTGGTTGATTTAACTCCCTACAATCATAATTCGCTACATTATAGCTTTATGTACAACTACTCAGCAAAGATAATCCACTCGGTAGAAAGAGTGGATCCATGATTTACTTTACTCCGTAGTAGACGACAATTTGGCAAATGCTGAAGCCTTGTAGCTGTCCTGTATTCAACATTATTAATCTACATTTTCTTTTAAGTTCTGCTAAGAAACGAGCAAGTTTTCAAGCTGCAGTTGGCATATCCATCGTTTACCAAAATGTCTCTTATATAAATTCTAGACACACTGTATTGTAAATAATAAACTTTATTGATTATATTTTACTTTACATTAATTCATTAATTAAGTCTTTAACACTCGGTTATTTGTACTGTACGTGATCCTTAACAGCCCTTATGCTACTTTCATTAAAACTGTTTTAGCAGTTTCATAATTAAACATGTGTCTAACACCTTGCTACATATATTAATTAAAACTGTAGATAATTATTTATTTACAAAGATACATAATTAATTTTCTTAACAAAGGCTGTTCCAAAAATTGGTCTACCCATATTCTTTTACTAGATCAGTGCCTGCTGCCTTTTAGAATGCTCTTGAGTTTTGTTATTAACATACATGGTACTTTATATTGACTGTTCATGCTGTCAATCAACCACTCACTTTCACCTCGTGATATCCAACTCCTCCTTGTTCTTTCGTCATAATGATAGAAACCAAACGATTGCAGATGACAACATTATCATAATATAGCAGAAATAGTCACCCAGTTAGCATTAGATCATCACTGCATATGTATGTTTAGAGCAAAATGTAATTAGTAAAGAATTACTTGAAATAGCATAACCGTAAATTAACCACTGCATGCAAATTTTATAATGGTCCATTATTAGTTCAATAGTGGGCTCAGGTAATCTGCTGTTAGCTTATCATTGTTTGTATGTCTAGAATCTTAAAGCTGCACCCCTACAATACCATAATCCTACTCATCTCTCGAGCATTTGTATACTCTGCCCTATATTGGAAGTACAAAATCTTGTGATCAATCTTCAGTAAGTTTCTTACTTGCATGAACCATTGAATGAAAGATTCCTGTAAATTTTTCATGTATGTATTTTGGCATGGACATGATGAGGGAAGTATAGTATATACAGGGAGTCCCCGGTTTATGCGGTCCCCGAGTTACGTGTTTTGGCCATTACAACAGAAGCCCTTAAATAATTAATAAATCAATTTTTCAACCTACCTGGCTTGTATGGTAAATACAAACTTTGTACTCTGGACAGTGTGTGAGCGTGGGGGATGAATACAGCTAGCAGCACTGTTGTATTCGTTTATGTAAAATTAATTGCTTTATATATTTATTTGGTTATTCGAAGGAATCAAATTGAATTTATTTACAAAATTACCAAGTGCATAGTCATGTATGAACGATCCATCAATGCTTATATTTATCTCATATTTTATACTGTAGATTTATTGCAAGTATTGTTTAAGAAAATACTACATTATTATTTTACATATCTCAGTGTAATATACTTTTGTAGATGTGATAAAAATATTTATTTGTATCTAAATGGCGGTTTTACTTTCTATGAAATAATTATAATATGAACTGCAGTCATGATCTTACGTGAGTACGAAATATTTCAACCATATTTTAAAATATCAATAGAGTACTAGAATTTTGATATTTTTTGGGGGGGCTGACTCTTGTAAACAAATATAATTTTCATTACAATTTCCGTATATATCAAGTTAATGGTTTTATTTATTTATTTGTATTTGTATCTTGATTATTTGAAGGAATTTGATTTAATTTATTTCCAAAATTACCAAATACATATCCGTAAATATGATCTTTATGCAAAAATATTTGTTGAAATTAGCCTTTGGAATACATCGCCACCCGACAATGTTTTGTACGTACACCCAGTTCTTGGAATAACAGGAGATAGGTTCTCAGAAGTGACGTGTAATGTAAAAATCGCGTAATGTAGCAAGTCATTTTCTAGAAGAAGCAATGATAATAGGCATAGATACGTTTCACTTGAACGACTGAATCAGATGAGCTCACCTCAACACCTTGTACCACTCTCCAACACTTGCTTCTATCCCTAGTGACGAAGTTATCATACAGAAACGCTGATTATCTAAGTCAAATTGATGTAAAATGCAACACAACGAAAGGATATCAAAACATCTTCATTTATGACATTATTTTACGATGAATATGTACATAAAAGGGCAATTTTTTGCTGCTTATAGTTTAAATAGAGCCCTTTCCTTTTACACCTGGCACCAGCACACGTTAAACTTGCTGGGAAATCGTCCTTTTCACCCACCCCCTCCATCCCACCCAAGGGTGTCCCCTTAATTCCCATGTAAACATATGCACATGGCAGCATGGTGGGAAAGTGCCTCTGAGGCAGTTGCTTATTTACTAAAATTAATATTTTTGTTTCGAATTTTTTGTGTGGGCATTATTCGTGTATTTCAAATTTTTTACTATTATTTTTTGGGGGCGTTATTCCAATTTCGCGTATTTTAAAAACGTGTAAAAAGTGAGCTGAGTGTTAAAAACGTGTAAAAAGCGAGCTGAGTGTATATATCAAGTTAATGGTTTTATTTATATATTTGTTTATGTATTTTATTATTTGAAGGAATTAGATTTAATTTATTTACAAAATTACCAAATGCCGAGCTGTAACTACGATCTTTATGCAAAAAAGTCTGTTGAAGTTTGCCTTTGAAATATGTCGTCGCATGTCATTGCTGTATATGTATATATCAAGTTAATGGTTTTATTTATTTATTTGGTTATTTGAAGGAATTAGATTTGATTTAATTTACAAAATTACCAAATCTCGTACATAGCCGTAAATATGATCTTATGCAAAAAAAGTTTGTTGAGGTCGGCTACGTCTTCACTCGGCATTAGACTGAGAAGAACCATCGCTCAGTTCACTCTCGTCCACCATATTATTTATCGTACTCATGCACTGTGATTACATACTTTCAACATAACTGAAATGAAGTTATTAGTGCTTTGGCTGGCTGACCAGTGAGCCTCCTATTGATTCAGGAGAAATAAAAAAAAATTATTTAATGCCGTGGAAGTGGGATAGGGGGAAGAAGTGTTGCCTACTCCCCGCTTGTATGCCATTTTATTGTTCTTGTGCCCATTCGTTGGTGTTAAGCCGTTTGATCCTAAATTGAATATATAGGGGCTAAATTTATCCAGTTATCCAAGTTCAAGCCAAGCATAGTAGTAAAAGTAAGCATTACTGTACAGTGTATTTTTACTATTTTTGTGTCTTAGATTTTGTTTCTATGTTTTAGGTTATTTATTTTTAGCATTGATGGGGGGCCTTGGTTCGATTTTTGAGATTTATTTTTTAGCGTTGATAGGGGGACCTAGGTTCGAATTTCTGTGTTCCGACTTACGATGAAAACCGGGTTACGACAGCTGTCAGAAACGGAACCCTGCCCTAAATTGGGACTCCCTTGTAAAATTTATTTTTATCTTATTTTTTTATTGTAGGAATGTATTTAATAATTATATAACTGATGGTTAGCTGTACTTTTTTTTTTTATAGCATGTATATTTTTTCGGGACGGAAAAAAAAAATTGCCCTCGTCGGGCCCAGACACCGAGGCAAAATTAAGAATATAAAGTAGTAGCTTAAGGACTAGGCAGATATAAGTGACAACCAGTAGTAGGTTGGCCCATGGCACCAACCACTCGTTGCGATACTACAGCTGAAGGATTTTTAAACTTGAATAGGACTGTCCAGGACAGTTCGATGTTAAGTCTTCCTTCAGTTACGGTTATTTGTTATGCCTACATCAACACTGAATATTCTTGGATATTCATTACACACCTCTTATTATCCCTTCACATCTGACAAGTCATTACACTCTCCATCTCTGTTACTTTTTACTTAATGTATTTTTCGTGCCCAGGCTTGGTGAGGGCTGTTTTATTTTATTTTAAATTTTGGCCCGTCCTGGTGTCAAAACAAAACAAAAAAAGTATATCACAGTTCCTCTCAAAATTTCTTCATATATTTATATAGCTATAAGATTAATGTCTTTTGCACTGTATATAGTATGTTTGCATAAGGCTGTGTCTTGAAGCGGTTATACCTATTTACTCCTGAAATAATGTTGATTGAAGATTTGTCATTGATGACTGCCGAAATAGTTTTTATTTCCACACACTAATACCCATGTGTGTGTCTAGGGTGATAGTATGTTTATGTGTTAAAGTCGTAGAGAACAGAAACGTTATTGGAAAAGCACCTGTGAGTCATAAATGTCATTGCTAAATTTCAGTATTGCCAGTCTAAAGGCCTGCTTTAAGATCTTTCATACTCCTTTAGGAATATTTCAGATTATTTATATCTTTTTAACTTGTGTATTGTATCTTGAAATTCATTCAATAAAGTCATATATTGGCATCATATCTTTTCGTGATGTAAGAGTGGTATTCTTGTTGTGATCTTGCACAGTGAATTAAAGACAAAATATTAATGGAGTCATTTGCATTGTCGACGATTTCAGGTATACGAATCGAGTTGTAACACTTTGGTACAGACCGCCTGAGCTATTGTTAGGAGAGAGAAACTATGGGCCCCCTGTGGACATGTGGGGAGCTGGCTGTATCATGGCTGAAATGTGGACACGAACGCCAATTTTACAGGTGTGAACCAAAGGGCATGACTGTTGTTATACAGAATCTTATATTAGATGATTAAATACAGTGTCCAATATGTTTGAAATATTTTTTTAAATCTTCAGCTTAATTTCATTGCAAATATACGTACTGTAGAAAGAAGGAACTGATGGTAAAGTTCCAAAAGGATGGCTTTAAGGCTTAACATATAAAGTGAAGTATGCCAGTACAGACATAAATTTATTAATTCATCAGTTGTAGTAAATCATTATTGGTTTCCTCTGTGCTAACATGTTTATCATTCTCTTATTTTTGCCTTGTTCTTAAGCTGCTACTTATTCTTTTTTTCAATGTATTCTTGATGTCACATTTATAAAAAAATTAAGTAAAAATCAACCTCCCATTATAATTTTCTGCATACGTTACTTATGGTTAGACAAAAGATATTTTCTAAGTTTAAAACCCAACTGCAGGTAGAACTTTTTCATTGAGATATTGTTTTTATTTTTATAACATGGTGAAAAAAGTAAGATATTTAGCGATTTAGAAATCGTAGGATTTGTTACCCTTCCTTATTTAATTGAGGGATTATTTTTATTAAAGAAATAATCATTATATACCACAGATATGCTGCTGCATAACTTATTTTGTTAATACGTATTTTATACAGGTAGAATATCAGATTCTAAATAAGATTTGGGAATTTTTTTATTGTATGATCTGTTCAGTTTCAAATAGTATTGCCTTACAGTATGATTTCAGTATTTTATTAATCATGCAGCCACAAATAGTATATGTAATTAACTTTCCATATCTTCCTTTATTTTTGTTTCCAGGGTAGTACAGAACAGCACCAGCTGGCACTCATTACTAAGCTTTGTGGCTCTATTACACCTGAAGTATGGCCGGCTGTGGAAGCTCTGGAATTGTATACTAGAATGGAATTAGCTCGTGGACATAAGCGCAGAGTTTGTGAAAGGTTACAGCATTATGTTCGTGATAACCAGGTTAGTTAGTTTTTTTTTCCTTCTTATATGCGCTTTGTAGTTAGTTAGACTCTGCCCTACCATATATACAGGAGACAAAAGAGAAAACTTATACATAGTTTAGATTATTTGCAGTTGCATATGATAAAGTCAGTCCTTGAGTACAAAAGCTCCCCCCCTTACGAACAACTGAATTGCAAAAATTGACATATACGAACAAAATCCTACCCATTATCCACCCATGTATTAATGTATATTACTGTACTCTTCTGTATTTTTATATTATTATTACTGTATTAGGATTCAGAAATACTGTATATGTTACATTTTATGTAGTTAAGTGTTTTTAGTGTAAGTACTGTGCAGTAGTGAACATGTATGAACTGGACTGTACGTTTTTTTACCTAAATACAACTTGCCAGTAATTCTACTTACGAACGGACCTCTGGAACCTAACTCGTTTGTTAGTTAGGGAGTTTCTGTAATTATTTTACACTATAACTGTTTAAGGTTAACTTTACAAGTTGATGATGTTATTGCTTTATAGCTACCAATAGACACTTTGGATTTTTAGAACTTGAAACTTCGTTAATTGATCGTGTACTGTCAAAATATAACGCGATTGTGGGTAGTAGGTTTAAAGCTGCAGTAGCATTCAGTGCATACTTTATTGCAAATTATTACTTATCAGTGTTTTTAATATTTGTCCTGTTTTAAAAATTGGAGAAGAAGAATACTGAGTCTAGGAATTTTTTAGAAATCTGTGCAGTTGTGATTGTGGAGAGGTAATATATACTATATTTATTGGTTCTTGATTGGGAGAGTAGTAGGACAACTGTTAAGAGTGCTTGACTTGGGAAGTGACAAATCTGAGATCGGATCCACTGCAAGGCAATAGGATGGACATCCAGCCTCTGTTCCCTAGCTCAAACTTGCTATTAGGAAAGTTTTTGCGTTTTTTGACATTTTGGAGATATATCCTCAGATACCTTTGCAGGCGAGATCGTCTGGAGATTATTTAAGTGTCTTACCTCTAAAGTATAAAGAAAAGACTACCTCTCATTTCCTGCATTGGGAACATTTTATTTGGGGTGTACAGTTAGTCACTATTGTTACATAATATGGTAATGTGTTCAAGATTGTCAGGTTGGAGACTATATACTAAAATAGGACATGAAATGTGTGAATCGATTATTCTTGATGTTTTATTCACCCTGGCATACTATTTCTTTCTGTGACTCTTATTACTACTCTGTTTCACATGCCTGGCTTTTAAGAATGGTTAAATTATAGGAAGTTTGGGAAAGCTCTTTTGCAGTAGTGTACAGATGGCAATATTTGCGTCACAATTTATTCTCTTTATCACAAGCTGGTTTAATTCTTTATCCGACAATATAGTGATCACACACTGGCCCTGAAGGAGAGGACTTCAGAGGTGATAAATATGCTTATATCTCATAAGGGGTCTGTATTTCCACTTTGGCCCATATTTAGGCTATAATTAAGGAAATTAATTGAAGTTATATTTTGGAGAGATGCATTTACAAATATCATATTGATGACATTAAACAGAGCTAATAATTGGAAACTGAATACTGATTGTATATACTGTGATTTAGGTGTGATTTTTTGTACTGTACAGTATTAAGCATACTGTATAATAATATTTAGGCTGTTGTATTGGAAATCATATGAATATATTTTTTAAGAAAATAATTAGCACTTTTTAAAATTAATATTTCACTGGATATGGTCAGATGAATATGTTTTGAATACTAATAAAGCATTGATAAATTGTTTTTGGAAAAAATATGATATTAGGAAAGGCGTCCAGCCCTGATTCCCCAGCTCCAACCTGTTTTTGTCCACCCTCATTTGACTGGGGATTAATAGTGACACAAAACGGCACAGCACTGGAGCATCAGAATAGCCAGAATTGAAATGGTGTGAGGGTCGTGTGGTCTTACAATGCTTCCTCATTGTTTTCAGGCACTTGATTTATTAGATAAGCTGTTAACTCTGGACCCTAGTAAGAGAGTTGACTCTTCTACAGCACTAGACCATGATTTCTTTTGGACAGATCCTATGCCTGGAGATTTGTCTAAAATGCTATCACAACACACTCAGGTATGTCCATTTTCATTCATGCTTTTCATGGTTTACTCATTGCGTATGGAGAAAATAAATTTGGCACTATATGCCTTATTAACATCCTTTTTAGTCTGATTTCGATTAATTTAAAGCCACTGTTTTTTTCATCTTATTTTTTCCAATTATTCTGTTGATAGCCAGATATAATAATCATGTTAAAAACAAGAATAATTGCTATTATATATGGTAAAAATTCCTGTTAGTTGTAAAAATAATAATAATAATATTAATTATAATTATAACAATAATAATAATAATGTTTAATTATAATAATGCCTCAAATTATGACAATAAGGAATATCTATTTCATTTATATAATGATACAATATACAGTACTCAAAAGCTAGCTAATTATTACTGCTAAAAAAAAGTGTGAGGTAGGGGGGGTCCATCATACACCGCCCATCTTCACCCCATCCATCAGGCATTTCGTGGCTAGAAAAAAATTGGCAAAACCAAATTCCTTAGTAAGGCACCATCCTAGCCCTTAATAAAAATGGGAGTCTGTGACGTAAAACCAGATCAGTTTCATCCCTCAATAACCAGGTCATGCCATATACAGTATATGGGGAAGATGAGGGCCCCATACTTTCTCTTCCACTGCTAGGAATATTGCTTTTTTGTCACCTTTTACAACAGGAAATTGACTTGCGAGGGAAATTCTCTCACCACCATGTTATGCATATTTTAGCATAATGCCATATTATAAGTTATTAGGGAGTCTACAACTGAACATAAGAGAGTTAGTATGGCTTCATTGTTCCTGCTTATCCCCAAGTCTTTTATCAGCTGTTTTGTGATAAGAAAATGAAATTTCACGAAGGATGGGATTTTCTGCCCCTCACTTTCTTAGACCTCATATGGGATGTAAACCTATTTCTCCCAGTTCTCACTTTTTTAGAAGAGAATTCAGATTTGGAATGAGGTGGATTACCAACCTCCTCTCTCTCGCCACTTTTTTTCAATCACAACCTACAAAGCTATATGATGGGCCATATTCTGTACTTTCGAACCCCATTTTTTTTTTTCTAAATGATGCATTTCATTCTCTCATGAAATTTGGAAGCTCTCAAACTAGTAATTTTTATAATCATAACGTATGGAAAAAAGATATGATATATATCCTGAATTCTTTTTCAGTGTTAGGTAAATGCATTTCCAAGCTTTTCGTGGACTTTCTTTTAAGTGATACTAAGTTGTTGTTCTTGTTTTACAGAGTATGTTCGAATATTTAACTCCTGCCAGAAGACCAGGTGCTTCAAACCGACCCATGCTTCAGCCTCGCCAGCCTGACAATGTATCGACGTATCAAGAGCGAGTGTATTAGGATGGGGTTTGTCAAAGAGAGTTTTTTGGTGATTGTTGTAAATCTCATTGTACACTACCATACTTCATTATTCATATAAGGCAAGTTATCACAATTTAAATGCAAATATTTGTCAGTGCATAACCAATTTACTGCTATTCCATGTAATATTGATTTTTTTTTTAACCATTTTCTTAATGATATGGTATGCAATGTTACTGTGATGAGAATTTGGTAGTTTTGATATAGAAGGCTCGTAGTTTTCTTTTGTATTTTATGCCCACAAAACTGTTGTGTTTTAGTATGGTTTTATCTATCTACTTTTTCCCCGTCTTCATCTTAAATATATATTGTATGCTTCGTCAGTGACGGGTAGACTATAATAAGGATTAATCTAAGAGATGGCTGCCTCACTCCAGTAATTAAAGCCTTTGAAGGCAAAGGTAATTTTGACATGAACAATAATTATCGCCTTTCTGTGATTAACAGGTTAAAATTGAGTATTTTGGCTGTATACCAGTAGTGGTTTTTTTACTTGCCAGTGTTTGTTTTCATTCACTTTGCTGTATAGAGCAATATTCAGTTATATTGCATAATTTCAAGAACACAACAAATCTCATGTAAATGGCTAAGACTTCAAGAGTTATCGTTACACTATTACATAAAGTGATAATTTTCTTGTTTATTCTTACAAAGGTCTGTATACTTAATGCCAGAAAGTAAGAAAATAAATGCATAAACTGATAGTTATTAAAAAAGTTTAAAACTTTTTTTTCATAGTTCTTTGTAATTGTGGTACTTACGGTCAAAATTTGGATTCTTTTAATATCAGCACCTTGGTAAAGGCATGAGTTTTTCCCTCTTGATGGTGTTTTAGTGTCATGACTAATTTTTTTCAAAAAATTAAAGTAGGAACTCAGGGCATTACATATTAATAATAATTACTTAGTAGCCACCTGCATGCTTTACGTACTTTTCTTCAACCCCCTCCCCCCCAGAAGGTATAATGGCAGTATCTTACTTATATTTTCAATTGTAAATTAATTAAGCTC
Source organism: Halocaridina rubra (assembly GCA_037179515.1). Taxonomy (NCBI): domain Eukaryota; kingdom Metazoa; phylum Arthropoda; class Malacostraca; order Decapoda; family Atyidae; genus Halocaridina; species Halocaridina rubra. The sequence continues at coordinate 51,867 of JAXCGZ010015491.1, read as the reverse complement.
AGGTTGCATTGTTTTGGTTTTTGTGTTATCTTTAAATCAAGTTTACTCTCAGATATTCATAATTCTGTTAGTGACTCATAAGATTTTGAGTTGCTAAGTTGTGAGTATTTACTTAGAGGAGATTTGATTTTTTTTTCTTATTAAAATATGGTACTACAGACATTTGGCAGGTACAAGGTTGCTTAAGGTAAAATTGTGAATAATAGTGCAAGGTTTTTCTCCGATAGTCTGAATGTGCATTGTGTGTCTTGTTTTTTCCCCTCATCCTACTTGGCGTTAATTAGAATTCATTATTTTTTATGCAAGGAGGATATTATAATGTAATGACACCTCTTTATTAACTTTACCAAGCACCAAAATTGAGATGCAGAGATAAGTCATATTTTTTTAGTTGAGTTCTTTATCAGCTGTAGCTAAGTTTAAATGTCTGTCCCTGTATGCATTGGTGGTAATCCCCCTTATATGGGAGATGGCTCAGTCAAAGCAAAACTTGCTTCACAGGAGGGAAATATTTTGAAATTTATTCCCTTTCCCCTTATCCGGCCCTATAGTTAATTCTACAATATATATGGGAACATGGAGGCTTTATTCTCGTCCATTGCCCAATAAAAATAAAATAAAATAGAACCCATTCATACACAAAAATGGAATAAAACGTTGTTTGTGATAATGAGCTAAAGTACTCTTCACTTGGATAGAACCTACTCGTCCAAAAAGAAAGAGAATGAATTAAGAGTTACAAAGGATGCCAATCTCATCACATGGCTAGTACCCCCTAACTCCACAGTACTTTTATAATTTTGAGGTTTCATCGCATCAGAACTTTATTCTGATGTAGGTATATCATGTATGCTTTATAATAGTTTACCTCTTGAAGCATTCACTTCTGTGTATGAATAAAGTACTCTGGAATTGCAACTGATTGTGAATGACTTTCATAGGCCATACCATAATAATTTGGAAAGTAATATTATCTCTGATTAGTTGATGTACATATTTTTGTAGTCTTAAAGACCATCTGAAAATACCAAATTCTAAAAGCAAGATATTAATATGTGATAGTGAGGCTTTGTCTTTTTTAAAAGGGCATGACTTTTATATTTGCAGCATACTAAAGAGCATAAAATTATCTTTTTAGAACCACATCTTGTACTCATACTATGTCGTATACAGGTGGAAATGTATTTGATGACAGTGAAATTTATCCATTCTCCTTACTTTCGGGCATATGCACTCTAGTTTCCTCATTTCAAGTATTACTGTGGTCATTTCTTTTCACAAATCTCATGAGGTACATAGAAAAGATCATATTTTATTGCGGTAATCATTTTTAATCGCTGAACATTGCTGTGTAAGCTGTATACAAATTATACAAATATAGTATACAACATTATTACTGTTTTGTGAGTTCTGGATGTGATGTCTCAGAATTGAAATATTAATGGATTACTGAATATGTGTATTCCACATTACTTTGGACTGGAGAATGTCTCTAAAATCAATACTTATTTTAATTATTATTTATATTCTTATTGACGAATTACCTAAGTTTCACTGGCTTTACTCTGACATTAATCAGTATATTTTATTATACTCTATATTTCAAATATCAGAAGACTTTCGTGTGTGTGATGCATGTGCTAGGGCGAGCATGCCTGTGTGTTTGTGTGTATATTGACGCCTAATCATCAATATTGTGAAGAGAATAATACGCTCATTCAATACTAGGATGCCCATGAATTCCAAATGAAAATATTCAGATTATTTGTGACTGTATGTGAAATGTGGTAATTTTCGTTTTACGTTCGTTGCCAATCATGCATTAATATTGCTAGTGAATTAGTTAAAAAGCAACATGGAATGTCATTGCGCACTGAAGATAGTGTATGTCTAGCATTGTTAGTAGGGATGCAGCTTACAACTGTACTGAATGTAGTGACTATGTTTTGGTGTATATATATCCTACTTTCCAGTTTTGAGATATATATATATATATATATATATATATATATATATATATATATATATATATATATATATATATATATATATATATATATATATATATATATATATATGGTGCGGCAAAGTTATTCTGGTTTCAGTTCTTCATGGTTTTTCGCTTCTTGAAAGCAGTCTTTTTTTCATATACATTTTTCTCTTATCCGGGTAAATAAGTCAGCAAAGTACAGTATTTTACTATTGTTTTGATAAGACACTACTTATCATTTACTTTAATGTTTCCTAATTGATTTGTTTTATTCAATCAGAGAGAATAAACTACAAAGGGCGTTACTTTTGCTGCATATGTATGTGTTTTTGTATGTGCGTGCGTGTAAAAAGACTTGCTCAATGTGTTCGCTAAGCCCTTTTTATAATTAAAAGAAATAATGTGCCCTGGAATACTGTGTCATTTGTAATGAACGTGTTACAAGGGATTTGAGAGTAATACTACTACTTATACATAGACGTGAGCTTATCAATAATGTTAGTGTCGGTTTTAAGTAGCAATGCCCCCCCCCCACTGTTACCTACACCAAACCACTTCATTTGTAACCCCCTTCAACAAGCTTGCTTTACTCTTATAATCTAGACCTTTGTATCTCCTCCCATGCATACTTTCCTTGTCACGCTTCCTTTTTTACTTTACTGCTGGATTGCCACCTACACCTCTTTCATCTTTTTATTTTTGTAACAGCTTGACTTTTCCTTTTTCGTTTCAAATCACTTCTCAGTTTTTTCTCCATTTACTCCCAGTGCCCTCTGTGTCCGACTACTACTTTTTGTATGTACTTTCTTTGCCTTTCTTAGGGAGTCTTCTTGATGTAGTTAAGGATAAATATTCTTAGCATAGGGGTTTCCAGTGGATATGACTTGCTTTAGTTTATGTCCCTTATATTTTGGTTACACTCAAAGCATATTGAATTTTGGCGAGCATAAGCAAAGGAAACGGAAACTAAGCAATTAGCTGCAATTAGATTGGGTAAAATTGTCAAGTGAGAGGTATTGCAACCTCTTTCATAAACTTTGTAATTGTAGTATATATATATATATATATATATATATATATATATATATATATATATATATATATATATATATACCGAAGCCATATTCATCCTTATAAAGGGTGGCCGAGTCAAAGAAAATACTTTGACTTCTTGTGGGCAGTAAATACTGAGGATGGGATTCCCAGTCCCCTCGCTCTGCCCTGCCCCATTTAGTCGACTTTTACGACACGCAGAGGAACATGGAGGAAGTAATATATATATATATATATATATATATATATATATATATATATATATATATATATATATATATATATATATATATATATATATATATATATATATATATATATATATATATATATATAAAGTATTGTATATGCAGTAAATCGTGGATTTCTTGTAGAGTTTGGAGTATTAGAAAACTCATTGATGGGAATTGGATTTGATATAGGAGCTTTTATGTCGAATGAATTTTTATTTAATATAAAGAGATTGAAATAGTTATGGTCATATGTCCGTTGCACAATTACTGTATATACAAAACTAATCCTTGTACTTCTTGGATGTATTCTATATATTTTTATTTATTACTCGCCCATTCTTCTTTGGCCTCAGTTGTAAATTTCTTGACATAACTATTAATACTGTACATGTACTTTTATAAAAAGAATGAACATAATATACGTCTGTGATATGAAGAGCATGTGAAACTTTATATACCTTGTATGCCCCCTTGTGGCTTAATAAATTTGGTTATTATGTAATTATTGTTCTTTCACCAGATATCTGCATTTCAAGTTGCATCTTAAAAGCTATGGCACACAAACTCATGTTTGTATTTTCAGTATTATGTAGAGCAGTTCTGATTTACTTATTCTGGGATTATGGATCAAACATCCTTTATTTTACGTATTTGATGCCTTTTCATGAACGTGCGTGCCTTTTTACATCCAGTTATCTATTGCATGATATCTGTATTATATGAATGATTGTAAGAACAAAAACAAGTGGTTTCTGAAGACTGCGAAATTAAGAGAATCTCCGTTTGGTTATTAGGATTAATGGCCATATTTGTCGTATTCCATGTTCTCCTGGGAGGCAAATTGAATGATACACCTGAATGAACAGCTAATACCTCCAAGACTTTTTACACACTTCTTAACAATTTGAACACAATGCAACCTCTGTCATCTCTTTGGGCAAGAACACTGTACCTGAATGTATTTCATTTAATGGAAAATCCTTGGAAAAAAGTATAACAGTAATGTAGCACTTAGAGTACAAAGGAAAGTGCCAAAATTTGCATAGTACGTCAAGTCTGTTAAGGCTGCAGAGAATGGTTTTGTTAATAAAGAAATCAATGAACTTGAAAAATGTGCTTGAAAAATCTTGCCGGCTGTTAAAAGACTATGGGATCCCTGCTTGAAAGCAAACTATCTGCAAGGAATTGGCACATAATTAAAACACACAATCTATAAGAATTTAGAACCGGTGAGCAAATAGGAGCTAACATACACAACCAGTTTTCCTGTGTAGGGCTCTTGAGTCGACTTATTTGCACTAGCATGGTTATGGCAAACATACTGACCATGACTGCATCTCTCAGTTTGAAGACAAAACGTTTGTGACTGAGCTTTTTCAGGTGCTGCCTCCACCTGGCTTGCTCATATATAAAGCAGATGGTGATCTCATTGTATGAATTTTCATATAACATGCTTTATGTGTTGGACAGACATTATTCCAAATCAGCATTTTAAAGTTTTAATTTTCGTGTTTTCTCCCGTATTGTAAGCAATGTAGACTATGGAAATATAACTAGCTTTTTTACCTATGTGCACCTACTGTTAGTCTCATAATATCATAGCAACTGTGGACAGGCTTTGCGAAGATGGATACAATGAGGACAGGATAAACATTCAATATTACAGTTTGTCTCTGCATAAGAACCACTTAGCAATGCATAACTGACATGAATCCACATTGTTTACTGTATAGCAGGTCAGGAAGAAAGATGTTGCAGTACACTTAAACTGAAAATGATTAAATACTTTTTGGGTGATAATTTTTACGGAAAAACTTATCGCTATTATATCTTGAAGGGTGTTTATATTCATCACAACTTCTCTACTTAAATTAATATACAGGTCAGGTATCTATCTTGCTTTGTGTTTAAATGTAGTGCCATAAAAGTTCTTTTTTAAAAAGGACAGAAAACAGAGGGTTATATTACCTTTTTTTTTATTTATTTTGTGGAAGCACTGATCATACAAAACTACACAGCATTTGCCACTGGTCTACCTGATGCCACATTCATGATTATATTTATAGTTATTTCAATATGTTATATAGCAATACCCATTAAATAGATACATTTGTGTTGATGCTGCCAGGTAACAGACAACCTTTTGCTGTAGGCTTAATGAGGAAAAAAAAAGATGAAATACATCATATGTGCGGCATGGTGTTTTCCCGAAGAGCCAAAAGGAAAGGTATAATGGAGTCAAGTATTTACATTCACACATTGAGGATGCATGTATGCATACATACAGAGGCTAATGCTTATATTACCATGCAGAAGTGGTATGAATGTAAAAGTGCATAGTTGATATTTATAAGGTATGCGTGACACTTTTACTTGACATCATTGTGAAAAAAAGCTTTAAAGCAATTGTTATAACATTAGCCTTATGTATATTTGCAATTTATATAATATGCCTGCTTAGGGCTAGCAATTGGCAGAATGTTACCCACAACCATAGGCTTCAATCATGATTCTGTCAGAAGTTATTAAAATTTTGTGATCATAATGAATAGAGCCAAGGTTACGTACATAATTTATATTGCAGTTGCATAGATTTTTAGAACTCCTCCTATACTGTCCTCTAACTACACAATAGGATGATTTTAATCTATTTTATATCTATTTACATTTATTTTTTAAGGTAACCTAGACTCCATAAGATACAGAACTCCTTCCAACAGATAAGATCCCATGATTTGACCTGTATTGTGATAATTGGGGTTGGTAGTTAACTGTGACCAAGCAAGCCATTACCAACCTTAATTTTGTGTGTAACCTGAGGGTGCACAACCGTTTATAGCTCTCAAGGTAAGCTATGTGCATTCTTATGTAAGGAAAAGGTTTTTAGAAAGTCATGGTGAAGTTATATTTTACATAGTATTCTCTGTATATAATAATAATAATAATAAAATTTTGTACGTTATATTGAGAATGAATTATATCCTTTTTGTATCTATACAATATTAGTTAACCTGCCTCCTTTTTTTTTTATCAAAAATACTTCCTTTTCCATGGATGAGATATGAACCATTTTACTAATTGGTAATTTATTCTCCCACCCTGTTAGGTATGTATACAGGGATTTTCCTTAGAGGCCTCTTCTTTGCTTTAACTACGTAGAACTCTGTTGTCAGATACAAGTAAGTCATTGAGTATGAGATATGGTTATGAAATCTGTAGTGCATTGCAGGCAATTTGCCATTGAGCTGTTATAGGAATATTCCCATTAACCTCCACAAGGCAACATTGGGGAAAAAGTACACAGTGCTGGCAATGACATTGATCCCTGTAAAATAATGCTGCTCTCTTTAGCAACAGTACAAAAAACCTTAACACCATTTTCAAAAGCATTCTGTGTAAGACTGCATAGATATTGTTTTGATTGCTATACTTGAGAGGACTTGTGATTCATGTGCCAGAAATTCCGATATTGTTTTTCAATCTCTATATTTCTTTTCTCCAGTAAAATTTTGTTCTTTCACATGGTGCACCCGTATTGGTTTCCATAGTTTTCCCAAATATATATTGCCTTTCCCTGCCAGAGTTACCTATAAGAAGAAACGGCATATCAAAAAATAAAACTCGCGTGTATCTCTCATCATAAATATTCGCTTGTTTGGACTTACGATGCATAAGGTGAAAAGAATCAAGTCACTGCCAAGGCAAATATTCCAAAACCATCCTTTAGGTGTTCCTCTTTTACCCATGCCTCATCTTGAGGGCATAATTTCACTCACTTGACTTTTGTCTGGGTAAATTGTAAATCATGTCGTGTCACTTCATGCACTTCCTGTCCATATACTTATCGTCTTTCCCTTTATCCATTTAATCTATGTCTTTCCCTTTATCCATTTAATCTATGGCTTTCCCTTTATCCATTTAATCTATGATACCCATTGCATTACATTTCATGTAAGCTTGAAAAATGACCAATAAGTTTATGAAGGTTTATTTTTCTTAAATTTTGATTTGCTTTTACCAATGCAATGCTGTTAATGTATTTCACATCACCCCTGTGATATTTTTCTGGAAAGTTTCTCATTTGCTCTGTAAGAAATATATGGAATGGCCATTTATTTCTAAGTCTGTTTTATTTCCATGTAAATCTCCTTGAACAGATGACATATTCAAGGTGAAAATTAGTTCAGTAGATTTTGGGGTCTCTGTTGCTCTTCTTGCCTTCAGCCTTGTTAGTGAGAGTTGCTAATAGAGAATATGGTTTCATACTCTGATAATTATTTTAGATGACATTTCGACTATTTTTCTCCATAAAGATTGTAAAATATTCATCCTCTGCATAGAGATTGCAAGATATTCATTTTTTGATCACAGTGTAGGTTTGGCAGGCACTGTCAGAATCTTGCAAAAGTGTTGAGCTGCAAAATACCATGGATGGCAGTATTAACACTGTTCTTATCTAAGCAGTACTAAACATGGCAGCAATAATCAGGCTTGGGGAAGAGATCTTCGTAGTTTTGCGTACAATAGTACTGATTTCTGCTTTGCATACATCGGTAGATGGTATTTGGTGGTTTTGTCATTTGAATTTTATTCTTAAGGAATATCCAGCTTGAAGCCTGACCATTATTATTCAGTCATAAGGTGAGAGAAAAGTCAGACTGAAGCAAATTAATGTTTTGGTAGTTTGCCCTTGGAGGCTTTGATATGATCTAACTAGAATGGCAAGAATGTAGTTTTTTCTCATATACCTTTAATGTTTGTATATTCATTAATGATGTACCTGTATATAACTTTTTTACATGTGACACTAGGACAGGCAAGAAAACTACCCTCATAAGGTGCATGCACAAAGAATAAGTATAAGGTTAAGGACAAAGCAGAAATAGGGTAGTGATACACAATAGGAAAAAGAAAGGGTGAAAGAATAGTCAAAGTACTGAGGACCAAGAGATATGGCAGGATTAGGTCCTGAGATGACGATAGGTCTGCTTTTTGAAGGAAGATGGGTTATAAGAATAAGGGAGGACAGAAGGAGGAAGAAAGTGCCACAGTCTGGAGGTGGATGGGAAGAAGCAGTCACTGCACCGACCAATCTGTGAGCTACAAATATCCACACAGTACTGTACTTGTGACATGAGGCCATTTGGCCATCGGCCTCTTTTTCGGTCTAATGTCTTATCCCATTTTAGGTTGGTTTGGGGAGTCTAAATTAAGGCTCATCGCCTCCTCTTGATATCTGCCTTCCTGGGAAGTGTCTCTTCTCTGCTCTACCAGGGAGAGATTCCTCACTGACATAGCCTGAGACTTTCTGTAGAGATAGTGGTAATCAAAGCAACTATCCTACCTTCTAGCATCTTCTGACCACAATTTGATCTCTTTCCAACAACTATTTGCTTTAGCCCAAAAGAATACTGTGAGGGAGTCTTTTTTTGGAGCCTGGAAGGTTGGCCCTTCCTTACCCAAACAAATCTCACTAACAAGATCTTGCATATTGGTTGAAATATTCAAGATGAGAAAGAAGACGAGACAGAGTTCACTCTAGAGAAATGAGCCCTCAAGTCACCTTACTGTAGAGTGAAGAAAGATGGGATGTATATGGGGGCCATTAAACTTGCTAATAAGTTAAGATTTATCTGTAATATCTTCACCAGTGTATGACCTTCACAGAATGTATTCCTGAATTTTGACAGTACAGGCCACTCTGTCAATCGTTAGTAGGGGTTTTTAGGCACTTATGGAAGCACTTTTCAGCCCATTCGAATTCCCAGGACCTGAATATCTAGAAGTTTCTATTAAAGTTCAGCTGGTAGACTGAGACGATGTAAGTGCTTGCTTTGCTGTGTCCCTTTTGAGAATTTGTAGAATTGTCATGGGGACATTGAAATCCTTTTCATGTGATTAATCAAGACTCCCTTAATCTCCAAATTGTCCAGTCTTCATTTGATTAAAAGAAATGTTTTGGATAATTAGCCAAACAGTGATTTGAAAAGTTATTACTAAACCTGCTTTGGAAAAATATATTTTTGAAGTATAATCTGAATGTTAAGTTTCCGTCATAAGGAGTTGGAACTATATTTTCTCAAAGAAATGAAACTTATAAGACCATATTGCAAGGGCATTCAGAAATTGCTAGAGCTATACAAACAGTCTCTAGGAATTGTCAATGGAAATTCCTATACACAAAGATCCTATTAGCGGATCCCCTTTGTGAATATCATCCGCTTCTAAGAGAATATACCTTCTTCATGTAGCAAGACCAGCAATGGCTGTAAGGGTAATCCTTTCAAAAGATTTCTTATAATTGAATCTTGATGGAGAAAGGGGAGAAAACAGGGCCTCTCACATTACTGGTATGGGAACAAGGCCCTGTTAACTCACCAGTCAAGTTTCAACCTTAAGGAGAAGAGGAAGAGCTTTACATCAGCTCTCCTTACCCATTCTCCTTTTGACCTTATACCTCTGAGAGGGGAAAATGGTCTCCTTTCCTTCTTTGCAGAGAGCATATGATGTTGAGGAACGGTCTTATATGGAATTGGCGGAGCTACTCCCAAAACCCAAGACTCACATTCTACTCCCATCTTTGAGATCCCCCAAAACATGGAGTTTATTGGAGGCTGTCTCTTAGCTATCCCAAGTCCTCTCTTTTATATACCTAAGAGGGAATAACTAACTACATTGGAAAATTTCACTCTAAGCATATATTCTCCTCATGATCAAAATTATAATAGTATCTTAGAGCAGAGAATTTTGTCTTCAGAAGAAAGAATGACTTCCCTGGATTTAAGTCACACAGACATGTCCAAATCTTGGACAGTTCAAGTATTTGGGATCAAGAGTAGCACAGGATGGTGACCTAGAGTCAGAAATAACCCACAGAATACAAGCGGGATGGAAGAACTGGAAGAAAGTGTCTGGGGTGCTGTGCGACAGGAGAATAGGGATTAAGTTGAGAGGTAAAGTGCATGAGACAGTTGTGAGACCTGCGATGATGTATGGAGCAGAGACATGGGCAATAAAGAAGACACAAGAGAAAAAACTGGATGTGGCAGAGATGAGGATGTTGAGATGGATGTGTGGCGTGACAAGAATAGATAAGATCAGAAACGAGGTAATTAGAGGTGCCTCAAAAGTTAGAGAAATATCAGATAAGATACAAGAAAGTAGACTAAGATGGTATGGTCATGTCGTTAGGAGGGATGAACAGTTAAGTTGAGAGGAGGGTGCTGAAAATGGATATACAGGGTAGGCGAAGGAGAGGGAGACCAAAGCATAGGTGGATGAATTGCATAAGTGGCGACCTGAGGTCTAAAGGTTTGTTGGGTGATGAGGTATGGGACAGAAACACATGGAGAAAACTGGCCAGAAACATCGACCCCACATAAAAGTGGGAAAAGATGTAGACGAAGAAGAAGAAGACATGTCCAAATATTCCTGCGTTTCTCTTATATTCTGGGTTCAGATGGGGGAGGGGATTCAAAACTCAGTTTAAGCTTCTCAGTATGAGTGTAGAATTTAGGGCTTCAACTTGGGTAACAAAGTGGGTGAGTCAAAAAGTAATCGATTGTCATGGTTTTAATGGATTAACAGCCTCTCTTGGGTGGGAGATTTAATGTCTGTTGGTAGGATGCAGAAGTGGTTTACGCAAGGCTGGAGAAAAAGGAGTGCAGTAATTCTTAAAAACATTAAGTTTTTCCCAGAAATGCTTCTTGCATATTTATGTATTTGACTATACATTATTTTCCTCCAAAGATACACAATATAGATAAGATCACACATCCTAGTATTGTAGCAGGCTACTTCAACTCTTGTCATCACAGAGTCTTTGGTACAATGTTTCAGCTTCTGTAATTACTATACAGGGGGTCCTTGACTTACATCACAGTTCCGTTCCTAAGACATGATGTAGCCTGAATTTCAGTGCAAGTCGGAACACCTATATGAGCAACTATGCTAATGCAGTAGTAAAGTTTCTCCCTTTTTCTTGCATTTCACTATGTCTAATTTCACTTCCTTGGAGATGGTTTTCCTTTTCTTCAAATCACTGCTATCAGAAGATTCTGCTTAATGCCTGCCAAAAATGATCAAAACAGAAAGAAAATTTATGGGAGATGTGTTGTAACCATGAAACATTGTAACTTGAGGACATTGTATACTGAGAACCCCTTGTAGTCCCAGTAGTGAAAACCCTTCTCAAGGCAATCACTGTCTGGCATCCTCCTCTGTGAGGATAGGAGACTACATTCTTGGTTGCATCCATTAACTGTAGAAAGCCTTATGGCCTCTTCCTGAGTCCTGCACACAGAAGCTTTTCTGGGGGTAATTGGCCTTCAATTCCTCAGATTTCAGAAAGGGCCAGGAGTAAGGTTTCTTTCTAGCTAGTGGTATGGTGTTCCAGCTGCTTTTCATCTCAAGTCACCCACCCTCTCAAAGGATGTTTTGGAAGATGTATCCTCATTTCCAGTCATGCAAGGTATATGTACCCAAGTGTAGCGAGCTACAGCGGTTTCCAGCCCATACAAGAGGTGTTGCTTTACATTGAGACCACTGGATTATATAGTTAGTATTTCTTCGACTTGGAATGGAATATATTGCCATATTAATGGAGAAACACCTCTCCTTTTTTTAAGTATCTTTTTGTGATGCTTATTATTCTATTTACCTTTGGCATCTGGGTTAAGCCCTCTTATATTTACTTTTCAATAACTGATGACTACATGACATTTGATCCGTACTTTTTAGCAAAAATGAGAAACCAGACATGGGAATAGTAATTTCTATCAAATCTCTAAAGGTTGATTGTGCCTAGTGTCCTGTACAGGCTAAAGCATTTACTGAATAATATTAATCCATATAATGATGGTGCCTTATTAGAGACCCTTCGAGGGTAGCAAGAGAATCGTTGCAGTATTCGTCACAATAAGGTATTTTTTCTCAAGTCCTTGAAGCTTAGTCATTCTCATTTGCTTTTAATTTGTATGTATGTCCATCTGGATAATTTTCCCCTCTCGCCAGTTTAAAGGAAAGGCTTACTTAGCTCTGGGTACTTCTCCAATGTCAAGGGTTAGCTTATTTTAGCTTCTGCTGTAACCCCTCTCTGTTTCGAGGCTATGAGAGTTTGTCATATTTTTAGTATCAAAATATATTTTTATATTTTATTATAATTAATATGCAGTGTTGTGCTTACATTTCTTATATTTCCTTAATATTCTCTTGCATATGATATATGAATATATGGTATTATACTGATCCCTATCAAGTTGGAGGTTATTCTATAAAAAGAAACTAAGAGCTTGATGGTGTTATTAAATTCCCACTAACATCACCTTCTCATGGGATATTTAAAAACTAAGCATATCTTGTTTTGGTTTTCTTAAAATATTTTGAATTGTTTTTTAGACTGATGTCATGACCAGTATAGTGTACTCTTCACCCCTTATGTAGATTTTGAGTGTGTTCTTGCACCTCCCATTTCATTCTCATGTCTCAAGCTACGTGACCAAAAGGAGCTCTATGCAGCTGAGCCAAATGAAAGGCTTCTGCCAAGATAACCAATACTCACACCAGTCAGAGTGGATGAAGTACCAAAATTAGTTGTAAGATCAGCGGATTCTTTTTCCAGGCGTCTGCATCTTTTGCTTACAATTACATATATATCTAATAGAAAAAAAAGGCTAATAAATGCTAGTTTTGTCACTAAAGTACCACACATCAGCTGAGTGACCAGAGGGCCAACATGGTGTTTCCATAATGTGGAGCAAAATTGTTGCACACTAGCAAAATCAGTTCACAGATGCAACACAAAAGCTAGATAAGTTGAAAGAAGTACTTGTTAGTTATTGATAAGTTTTAAAATGTTTAGCTTTTCAGCAATTACAACTCTTAGTTATTGGACAGCTTAGTAAAACTCTGTCTCTTGATATTGAGTGATAGTTAGGTACAGTACTGCATTGCAGTAAATGGTATTAAAAAGGAAACATTTCATAGATGTATATTCTATAAAGAGACAGTTGTCAGGCAACAGAGTACTCAAAAAGGAATTAATTAATTAGGTGATCAACGATTGCTGGTGAGTACATTAATGATGGAGAAACAAGGAATGGGCATGCTTAGTAATACAACATTTCAGGAATGTCATATATTACAGTATAAGAAAATAATATATATATTTTATGCAAATTAACGGAATGTAATTATATATTTTATGCAAAGTAACGGATTGTAATTAAGAATTCTAGAGATAAATGAGGAAAATTCCATCAAAATGTTACTAAAACTTTTAATGATCTCTACTAGTTGCATATTGAACACCAAAAATAAATGATGGGCAAAATTTCCATCTTCACAAAAATAACAAAAAATATATAAAGATAGTCACGATGTGCTGATATATTTGTATTGGCAACTTTTAGGAGTACTGTATTACTGACTGGGGTATCATTAAATCCAAAGTAAGTGCCTAGAAAAAATATACCGGGTTTGCTTTGACTCAACAATACGTCATTAATGATAATGTTTTTGTCATTTGCCTTCCGTCTGGGGATTTGCAGCATCTGGGGTGGTATTTATAAAAAACTATGCAAAGTTACCTAATAGATCCTAGATGTACTTGCAAGAGCAACACAATATTCTCTTCAAGTTAACAAAACTTTTACGCCTATGAAATAATTTTGCGGACATAATTTCACAGTATTTCGTTTGTTTAAAGTGCACCATACCATATAGCAGACATAGTTTCACGTATTTTGTTTTTGGCAAATGATTCCACAGCATGAATTCTCTTTCCTCCAAGACCATTTCCATCATTTATAATGATTGCATTTCAGTTTTGAAAAAGTATAGGGCCATGTAAAGTATTGCATGATGTTCATCTCCTGTTGGATATAAATTAGGCAGCGATGCAATCATATCTTTTTAACCCTTATAATCTATAATCTTTGATTCCTAGGGGTAGATATTTGGGAGGGGAAACAAGTTTCTTATATGCAGGCTCATAAAAGTTCTGGTAGGACAGTGGAAGGCTGGGAAGGGAAGAGGAGAGTTTGAGAGGACAGGTTGATAGAGTGCTTGGGATTTGGGAAGTCATGACACTAAGTTGCCTGCCATTCTTCATGAGAGACGACATGTAGGGTCATCATTCCTTTAGGGTCATCATTCCTTAAAACAGTGGTGCTTCACCTTTTTTTTTTGTGTATTGCCCCCTTTCAGCTAGTTGCATAGCCCAACACCTCCCTTTATTTGTGAAAGGCAGGAAATGTAAATAAATTTTCTTAATGTGGATAATAAAATAATTTTGCTTAGTTTAAGAACCACTGCCTTAAAAGGTTAATTAAAAATTGCATTTCCTCTATCTTGGGTACCCATGTATAAGTATAGGATATGAAATATTTTTATCCTTGCTGTAATGCAATATACTTTTTAAAGCCTTGCTATAAGATACTTATGAATATGAAGTACTGTAAGATTGATAGCTAAACATTAGAGATTAAACGTTTTAACTTAAAAGAGTTACTGTTGTTACTCCTTTAGCTGTCTGGCCGAACAGCCCAGAGTCCCTAAGGAAGGCCACTGCCGCTCCCAGGTTTTCCCACAGAGCTCTCAGAGAGTATATGTTGTGTTCTTGGTGTATGTGGTAGCATGCGATGCAGTCTCCCATAATGTGTGGTAGACTGTATGAGGTGATGCATTACATTCTATAAACAGGCTTCACTGATGGAGTCATCCAGCCCTTCTGAATACTCAAAAGGGCTGGGAGGTTCCCACATCGCAGCCTAGCCAGGCAGAGTATGTCCTCATGGGGAAGGAAGGGTGGATGCTTGGAGGTTGTGCAAGTAGCTCTGCACTTGCATTAAAAGACTGGAAGGAATAGCGAGTTACCTGGGTAAGTATATGTTTACAGAGGTTGATTTGGGGTAGGTGAAGGGGAAAACATAGACGGTAATTGGGTATGATATCATGTGCTAGGTGCAGTTTTAAAATTCCTTGGTGTGTGTGGATATTCTGCCATGTAGTGTAGTGGGTGGGGTTGGTTTGTGGAGGCTGCAGTGAGTATTTGTGTCTTCCATGTCAAGATGGTGTAGTAGCTATGCAGGCTGTACTTATAGTTAGTACTGTGCTTTGCTTTGTACAGTGTGTTGTGGTATGTTTTAGTGATGTTAAAAGCCCAAGTAAGGCTTGCATATGCCATCAATGAGAATATAGTTTGTATTCTGCTATAGTGGTTCTATGTTGCATCCCAATGTTGTATTGGTAAGTGATGAGAAGGCATTTGTCTTTGATGTTTAATATGTTCTTTACAGGACATCAATGTATCGAATGTTATACCATTTATTATAAGTATGTGTGTTAAGGGGTTATTGTTTATGGTGAGGTGTGGAATGTGAATGTGTTCTCCTGTTCAGTTTGTGAACAAAGTAAATGTGGATTTAGTGGGGCAAATTTAAGTCTTGTTTGTGGTGAACTATTTGTGTGGTGTGTTGAGGTAGGGCTAAAGAGGGTCTGTAGCTGTCTGCATTTCGATGTGTAAGAGTGTTATGTTGTCTCTGTAGGAAGTTATGTGTACTTGGGGATAATGTGGACAGATCGCGCATATGCAAGTAAAAGTGTGTGGATTAGACGGACTTTGAGGGACTCCGTGCGTGATGACTGATTGGCAAGTGGTACCTGTGCACCCCTGCCAGCCAGGTAGTTGGCTGGCCATCTTGTATTAATGTGCTCGATTGTGTTTGAAATTTAATTCATGTAGTTATGGCAAGAAATGGCATCAAAGGCTTGACTCAAGTCAAATGTGGCAAGAAGTATCCTAAGTGCTGGCTTAACTGAACTGATGCCATCAAAAAAATTTTATGTCAGGTCTGTAAGAAGTGTAAGTGAAAAGTGTCAGGTCTATTAGAAAGGTGTTTTGAGGAGTGTCATGGTTTGAAACCATGTTGTTATGGTGCTAAAAGAATGTGATGTGTAATACCTGTATATTACAGTATTATTAGTTTGGTGACTTTGGAGGGAGTGCAGAGTAATGTAATAGGACAGTAGGGTTCTTAGAGTGATAGTCACACCATGCTTCCATATGTTGAGTACTGTACTGTGTGAGTAATTGTAGTTTAATATCTTAGTAAAGTGACTGAATGCATTTTAGTCCTAGATGTCTAAGGTGTATAATTATATTGTCAGGGCCACAGGCGATTGAGTGCTTTATACTGTTGATGATGTGATTTGTATGATGGTTGGTGAAAGGTGCATAGTCTAGGTCTGTAACGAACTTTTTCTTGTGTCTGATGATGCGTCAGTTGTCAGAGTGGGGGGATGGAGATGACTGAAATGAGAAAAATGGTTGATGAAGGTATTTAAATATTGTTTGAGAGTAGAGTATTTGTTTTTGTAATGGCAGTATGCCATTTTGTTGTGTTATTGTATGGTGTTTTGTAGTCTGATGGTGTTTGTTTCGTGGCCAAGTGTTTAGAGGTAATTATTCCAATTTAATATTTGTTGGTCTAGTGTTTATTGTTAACTTGCATGTTAAGTCCTTGTACTGTATTTGTTGTGTAGTGTCTTGCGTTTGTGTATCGTCTGATGAGGTCTGAAGTGGTCAGAACATAGGGTTTTGACCACTCCATGATATCATGGAGGCGAGAATTAATTATTGATGATGGAAGGAAATGGACTTGTTGGGGAATATGCATTGATATGTTATTTAGAATGAAAAGATTTTCTGTTTGTTTTTGTATTACCTCAGAGTTGTCAACAAACTAAGTGGCCATCTTGGGAATTAAGTCACCACTCAGGATAATGTTTGGAATATTGGGGATGTAATTGCAGGGTGTAGATTTTAGATACTGTCAAAAGATGTCCGAGGGGAAATGTATGTATTTGCAACAGCTATGTCTGAGGTATTGCAAGTGCAGACTTTAATTTGATTGTATTTCTGTATTAGCTGCATACGGGGGAGGAAGGATTTTGCGTGCACTGGAATCATTGAAGTATATAAGTGATTAGTTCACGCAGTATTGTCTAATGGTGGTGAGGTTATGTAATGGTGGTTTTTTATGTGTTCTGTGTAGATTAGTTTCTTGTAAAATAAAATGTGTATATTGCGTTGTGTAATGAAGAGACAGTTAGTGTTATTCGGTGTGTATGCAATCAATGTTAAATTGTAGAACACTGATATTGTGGGTGTGTGTTAGGCGCTGCTGCCAGGGGGTATAAAGGAGATGAAAGTGAGGGAGAGGCATTAGGAGAAGGTCATGATTATGGTTTACGAGTGGGGGATATTGATGGTGTTGGAAGGTTGGGCAGATTGGGAGGAATGGGGTGTGGAAGGAGTTAGAGATGGGTTTGAAGGTGAGTGTAGGGAGCATTATGAGCAGATCAAATTATTTTTGTAGTGTTTCACATTAGCAAATGTCAGTGAAATGGGTACAGTTACTTCAAAAGTTGCAGAAAAACAAACCTTTACGTGTCGGCCCAAATGACAGGTGTGGTACATATTCATTTTGTAGTTGTGTCCTGGGTTGCTTTTGATATCTTCAGCTAGAAGGAGTCTTCGAGAAATGACTCCTGGAGAATATTTTCTCAGTGTAGAAAAAATTATGTAGTTGAATTCATTGTGTTGAGAGCAGAGGTAATTACCCAAGTGATTAATGCCTCCTTCAGCTTCTCGTGTGCCTTGTAAGGGGCAGGGGTTGGCTGTGGCAGTTTTGTTTCTTATGCAGCTCCTCTTCTCAGCTGGTTGGACTCCTCTTCTGATTTGCAGCTACAGAGGGTAAACCTACATGGGAGAGTACTTTTTGACCCTAATAGAGCAACTCAAAAGAATGCTGATAAATACCACCCCTAGTGTTTAGATGCATATTGCAAATTTAAGAAAGTTTATTACAATACGTCTGGCTTTGACAATTTGTATACATACTCAAGCTTGAATCTAAATAGCTTCATATTATGTATTCACAGCAACCAAATTTATATATATATATATATATATATATATATATATATATATATATATATATATATATATATATATATATATATATATATATATATATATATATATATATATATATATATATATATATATATATATATATATATACATATACACACTGGGGGTCCTCAGTTTACGATGTCCTCGAGTGACAATGCTTCATGGTTACAACACATCTCTCAAACATTAGTTTGCTTCTTATCTGATAATAATTGGCCTGTACTATGTCTCCATAGCATAAAGCAGAATCTTCTGATGACAGAGCTTTGAAGAAATGGAAAGCCATCACCATGGAAGTGAACTTACAAGTAGTGAAATGAATAGAAAAGGTAGAAACTGTACTTCTACATTAGCATAGGTGCTTATTTAGGTGTGTTCCGACTTACACTGAAATTTGGGTTACATCACGTTTTAGGAACAGAACTCTAATGTACATCAAGGACCCCCTGTCTATATATAAAAAACCACTGTCATAATAAAGGGGAAAATATTATATCTGGGCACTTACGATGCTAAAACAGGGAACAATATGAACAATTGGGAGTTGCTGGATGCTGCCATTCTGGTCATCTGAGGTCAAGTTTATAAGCAAAATATCATATTTATAAAGCAAGAAATCTAATCTGATATATTTAATCCACAGCAATTAAGATTAATGCCAATGTGAATGTAGTGATATAGCAAAGACAATGTTAACATACAATGTGAAACAAGAGGTTTAAAGTCCCAAAGCAGGTAATAAAAATATTTCACTTTTCACTCAAATGATCCAGCAGCAGTTAACAATATTAGCTTTCGCCAGCTGGTGTCCCGGTACTTTGAGATTATCAGTAGATTTGTTGATTATCATCTATCATTCGCTATAACATTTTTCACCTTATAACAATTAATCAACAATGAACCCAGGCCGGATGTCTAGCATATATATATATATATATATATATATATATATATATATATATATATATATATATATATATATATATATATATATATATATATATATATATATAATTGTTGTTAACGTAAATTATTTTCTGTTACAATTACATTTATAATATATTGTATAAGAAAAAAAATGCTTTCTTATAAATCATGACCAGGGATTACATACACACAAGTATAGGCATTGGGTATCAAATTCCCGAGGGTATGTTGGTATAGTAACTTTGAAAATAGATTAGTAATGTCAGTAACTGTCACCTGATTACAAGGCAGGATAATATGAGTTATACTACTATTACTTCTATTATGGACATTATTTATGATGCAAACTGAAAATCTGAGTAGTTTTCTTCATTAGAATGAAGACAGACACTGCACCTACAAAAAGGAGGCAATTATTTGTGGCTATGGCTCTAAGATTGAAGCTTGGCTGATCATTTCTATGAACACTAATAAAGGCAAAAGTTGTCTGAAGTTGGGTCTAGAATCCTCTTTGAAAAAAAAAAAAGGATTCAAATCCTCACAAATTGAGAAGCATTGGGACCACAACTGGCTAAATGACAATATTTTTATTGAATGACCAATTCTAGGCTACCAGTGGACTCGAGGGAAGAGCTTAGGATGGGCTATATGCTGGCGCAACGGATCTATGGAACTGGGCAACGAGGTACAAAGTTTTGGAAGAGGTAGATAATTGGGCTATGGCACAGGTGACAATGCTTTCAGAATTCAGTTTTTTAATATTGTGTCATGTAATACCTTGCACATTAGCTCATAACTAAGCTTATTTTTTCATTTGTAATTAGAAAACTAAACTGTATATAAATATCTATTGCATATTTTAAACAGAGTCGATGGCAAATGTATTATAGATCAAGAGTGTTTGGGAGGAGTCCTGTAAGCAGTGTCTATGATTGGAGGATAGGGTTCTTCTGCCCCCCATCTCTAGCAAACGGTAAATTACTGTCACCTTACATAAGGTCAGCATCACATCAGGTGTGGTGCGATTATCCTAGGTCAAGGTTACCTTCTAAACGGGGTCACCGGGACACCAGCACAATTTCTGTACTGATCTAATCTCATCTAAACACAAAATTCCTCAAGATTCTGAAATGGAAATGATTAGTACCACTTGGAGGGCTTGACTAGAGAGCCTCATAAGATGCCTAGGTAAATACCAAATTGAAATACATTCGACGCATTGGTTACACGCGAAAAATCGGTGGCATATTATAGATGACATAAAAGGACATACTTTTCAATATTTTTAACACTTCTGTCTATCGAGTGTTATTAACTCCAGCAGCTTGGAATGCAAAACTACACAATATGACTTTTATGTATGAATAATATTAGAATTTTAACTAGCTGATATCTGGTCATCTATTACAATGTAGTATGAGTACACATATTGCTAAGAAAAGCATATCTTAATGTTATACATTTCCAATACTCCATCTACAGAAGATATTATGGTTGAAATATTAGGAAAGTAAGAGAGATGACACCATTGGTGGTGACCATTGTACACTCAACAAAATTTGATTGATTATGGCAACAGTTTGAATCATACAATGCCTTAAATCAATTACACAACAAATATACCAATGGCTGAATATTATTTTTGATATATAGCCTCCTTTTTATGCAAAAAAAAATTAAGATAAGAATCACTGAAATCAAAGTAACAAACATAAAATAAAACAGTACATTTAATTCATTTAATATTGAAGATCATTACATTTGTAATTAATGTATTGTACTGCAATAGTTTAATATGGTATGCTAATAACTGAAAAATCTGTTAGTGTTCAACATCAATTGGTAACAGAAAAAAATATGATCATCTTTACACGAAAAATACTACAATACTTCAAATCTTTTATCGTCCCATCAACTAGTTATGCGAGCGAGATTGAGCCAATATGAGCAACAATCACACAAACCCACAGGCTCCAACTCGAGACAAGAGATTATCACCAAATGATGCTGAACACAAGAAGAGTTGAAAGTTTTTCATATATGAAATATAGACGATATACAAATCCAAAGCTTCAGAACATGAAATGTGATCCATATTCTTCTCCTGGAGTACAAAGACAGATTCATGAATTAATTAATTCTGGGAAGTTTTCAATTATTGCATCTTGACCTATTCATCAGCCAAGTAAATAATACAATTCCTTGTAATAATATCAATAATTTAAAAAATTAAGACATCAAATGTATATAGCATTAAAGTGTTTCATATTTTTTTTCTTCAAACCAAAGCAATTAAGAAACTGACATTCAAAATATTTTCCAAAGTAAATGATCAAATTGCCATCCTCTAATCTGTGCTACTGACAGATCTTGTGTACATTTGCATAATCAGCATTACATTATTCATACACATCATGGCACATGTATTGCTGAAATTCACTAAGCTTACAATTAACACTACAAAAGAAAAAGTCTAGCATCATATAATTCGTCTAGTAAAAGGTGAATTCGGATAAAAGTGTCTCTCCATTTCAAAACCTTGAGACAACTGACTAACCTCCCATACAGTAACTAGCAATGCACAGAACCACTCTACCTGCACACATATTTACTAACTGCGCAGTTTACTTCTCTATTTTGCACAAGTTATATGCTCACTTTGCCTGTGCCATATCTTCCAAGTTTCACTGTATCAATCTGAGTGCACATTGTACTGCACAGTACCTATTATCTTGCTCAACACACTGCACAGTATCCACATATCTCAATATCACTGTTTGAGCACTGCCTGATAACTCAAGATAATATATAAACTTAATTATGGTTTATCAGTGACTTAGTTCAGGTAACGGAGTATTAGATAGCATCCTCAGCGCCCACCGTCAGGACAAAATTGTAGCTTTATATATGCCTTCAAAACTGCAACTCTGATGTCTACAAAAAGGTCATGAAGGTTGGCAACTGGGAGACTAAATGACTCTACTGTGCAGAAATATTGAGCATTAAATGGGGGAGGCATTTCATGTCATCTTACAATGGAGGATTGACAGCAGAGGAATGGAAAAACTAATTATTTTCCTTCAACATTGGAAAATGTCATAAGAAGCCCCCTTGACTATAAGAAATCTCATTAAATCTGGTTTTTAATAACGCCAGTCTATTTGTAAAATATCAAGAATAGTCTAAAAGAGAAAAAAAAAGATACTTCAAACTATTAACAATGGATGCTTGGCACGTTAGTTATCTTGATGGCCCTAAAAGAGCCTAGTTATGTAGCAAATTAAAATTATGGAAGCGGCAAAATTCGGACAATAATCACCGGGTAGGGATAAAAGAGAAACCACATCCTTGCACCACAATATTTAGCAACTGATTGTTAAAAAATATTTTTTTTAATTAAAAAGCTGCCTTGATCTTAATGAAAGTTTGAAATAAAAAAAAAATACTGAATTATCCATCTATTTTGTACATTTGAATGTTAATTCGAATTGAATAACAAATAAATTAGGTCTTAAAAGGTGAAAAGATGTGGTTCCCAACAGATGCCCTTGAGCTTGATATCTCTAATATCTAGGAACTTGCAAACTTAACTACAAAAATAAGCATTGTTCTAATTCGGTAAAATAATTATAAGAACATTTCTTATAAAAATGGAAATATCTGTTAAACTAAAACTACTTCATCAAAACTTAAAAATTACAAACTTATAAATAACTTAGACGTAATAATTCGTATGTAAAAAAAAAGAAAGGTGCAAAAGAACTCATTCATTCTTTGACCATACACTGTGCAGAGCCTTCTCTTATTGCTTTCAGAACAAACCTTAACTCCAACCAAGACATTATCAACCTAGAAGATACGTAGGCCTATGAATTACTGTACCTTATATAGAACCATTAATACAACTTATTCTCTATGTCATTTTCTATAGCTTACAGACACAAATATATTTTCTGTGTGGTTGTCACCTCACTCATTCCCCACATATAATAAATTCAGAAGAACAAGGAGGAGATGAGAGCAATTTATATATATTTTTATTTCAGGGGGAAATTAACCTACTACGGCACCATCACAGCTAACCCAACACCATCCCTAGCCTCATTATTAGTCTAGTAGTAATACTTCTATGGAAAGACATGGTTGCTTACTGTACTGTAAGGTTATGGTATGGATGAATACTCCTTGGCAGAAAATACTGTTGGGTTGCATGCCCAATGTTTCAAATAAGGAATTTGAAAACCTTATGGAACAAGAGGCAGAGATTGGGGTAGAAACTAAAGGTTAACAGGTTAAATCTGGCTATGTGGTACAGATTGAGGCTAGGCATGGGTAGGGTTTACTGCTATTATTGAAAGCATGACAGGTTGGTCACGATTGCATCCTTACTTGGCCCAGGGTCACCCCTTACTGTAGGAGAGAGCTGCTTCTGACACGCAGCACCACCGTGGTTTAATATGTCTCTTGCATAGATAATGTGTAAAAACTAAAAGAAAAAAAATTGTTTAGCCCAAAAATATAAGAAAAAGGTTCTGTGAACTGCTTACAATGTAAACCACCCTAAAAGATATTACAACACTGTTCACTTTCAGTCCTACTTCTTTGCACCTAAGGATGTGCAATTTGTGGGCCTTTTTTTTTTGTATGCATGCATGCATAAATGAATGGGACTTCTCAGCAGTTTGAAATTTACCATAGTGCATATGGCAAGCATGCACACATATCTATCACCCCATTCTGCATCACTATTGTGTCAGTAATTCGGACCACACTATCATCATCATCATCACCACTGCTGCTGCAGTAAACAACAACTACCTGTGCCTTACCTACATTAACAATATGGCTATGGGGCTACTCTACACTAGCCTAACACTGAGGACACACTGTGTTGGGGCAGTAATGCCACCGTGCAGGCATCACACCACACTTGCACCACCATCACCACAAACATATAATGAACTCTATTAATACAGTGGCTTTGTGACTGTTGCGGTAATGGGAAGGCAACGGCCTCTAAAATGCCCGCCCAAGTATTGCTTCAGTGCCTCCGTGAGCAGGAGCAAGAAGTCCATGCAAGTACAAGCAAAGTGCTTAAGAAAGCATGAGCAAAATGCTCAAGCGAGCAAGGAGCCACCAACAGGAGCTGCAATGCTCAACACAGTCACCATAACAATACCTGCTACATCTATGAGGTAGACACTACAGATTCTACTGCCGCACAGGCCAAGTGTTATTATAATATATATATCTAATGGTTAATATTCAGTTTATCGCTTACTGAACCTGCTAAGCATAGTGGAAGTGCATCCTAAAAGCACACCAAATGTGTTTTCTGTTACTGAATCCTTGACTAGTTGCACTTAAAATGCTGACATATGACTTGGACAGAGTTTGCCACACGACTGGAATGGCTGAGAACCTTGTGGTAAACACATTACAAAAATAACAATATGGAATTTGATACCTGAAATACTACCTGACTATCTGTATTTATCTTTACAGAGGGGTGAGAAGGAAGAAGGACTCATTTGTCTGGTTATTTACACTGAGATCAAGACGGGTAGATTTAGTCTCAGCCATGACACATTTGTACTAGGCAGAGACATTGAACTCCAGCCGTCTGTACGGTTGGGGATTTTACCCTGGCTGGACGGAGAATTCACAGATACAAATTAAAATAATAATAATAATAATCATAGTAAAAGCTATTACATGAATGAATGGAAGTACTGTAGTTATTAGTCAAGGACAACAGACAAATTAAAACAAACAAATTTCCAGCTATGAACTGTGTCTGAATAAGTACGTTAGTATTCTTAGTAGCAAATTTCTAATGCAACTCAGTTGTAGAAAAAGACCATACAGTGCCCATAAGCTTGGTTCTGCGATTATATATATATATATATATATATATATATATATATATATATATATATATATATATATATATATATATATATATATATATATATATATATATATATATATATATATATATCACAGGATCATGGTTATAGGCACTATGTGGTCTTTCCCTATAATTGACTCATATATATATATATATATATATATATATATATATATATATATATATATATATATATATATATATATATATATATATATATATATATATATATATATATATCACAGGACCATGGTTATAAGCACTATGTGGTCTTTCTTTACACAGACTCATATATATATATATATATATATATATATATATATATATATATATATATATATATATATATATATATATATATATATATATATATATATATATATATATATATATATATATATATATATATTGAATTAAATACAAAGTAAGGGTATTAGGTCATGGTTCCATCCCTGTGTAGAAGCCTAAAATTAAGAAGTGAGATACGACGCAGCAGCTAGAAGGAATGCTGAGTGATGCTGCCATATGAAGCTACAATATGCACCATTATCTTTCACCTGAGTACCATGGCTCAGATATAAATAAGTTATGATAATAATAATAATAATAATAATTATTAACAAGTGATCTGATATAACAGGCATGATACTGCCAGTGACAATAAAGGATTGTTATATGACAACTCTGGGCGCCCATTGGTGCATTTGATGATGAGAATTGTGAAAGTTTAAATGTTTCTTTTTTTTTACACAAGACTGAGAATCAAGATTTATTTTTTTTTCACATAGAGAGCGTAGGTCGACATGTTTATCAAATATAATGCTTTTCACTTAAATAAGTACCATATATCTTTTTCCCCGAAAAATATAAGCACCAATATTGGGCACCAACTGGTTTGCCATAAGTGAGACAGCCACTTGAAACAGTTTCACTTCATGCACAGAACATATTTTTCCCTGGTGCGTGTAGATGAGTGCGCAAGACTGTGTGTTTGGGGTCATGCATATGCGTGAACCAGCTCCATTATGAGCTACAAAATCCCCTGTGTCACCATCGGCCTGAGTGAAAAACTATGTACAGGAGGGATTGAAGCCCAAGAGTCCCTGAGAACTGATAACTGCTGGAGATGTGCACTGATGCCCCTACCCATGCCCTTGGCAACGAAGAGAGGGGATGAGAAACGGACTGTAAAAGCTGGTGATTATAAAGGGATACTAGAAAATGGGTTGTTAAAAACTAAATGAAAATAAATCATAAATCTTCAATATCTAAAAATATAAAATATTTGAATACATATTTCTATTCAGTAATAAGCATCATATCGTTACTAATACTTTTACTAATTAATATAATGTAAATAAAGATCTTGAGTGATGTATTTTACTAAATATAGAATTGAAAATAAAAATTCTTTAATATTAAAAACGACAGAAGAATAAAATAAACTAACCAAACTGACACGTAATTATGGCATATTTAATATGAATAATATCAATATGGCAAATATCTAAAATTTTCAGAACAAGGCAGAAATGATTAATAATGGGTAAGATATATCATATTAAGAGGTGATATACAGTATATCAATTTATATGTATAGAGAACATAGGCATGGCTTAGGGCAATTCATGGGTGTCAGGGGAAAGCACTCCCATAGCTACTGATTCACAATACCCAAAACATACATCTCTTAGTTGCATCCACTGTGTAATTTGTACCACTGCTGTGATTGCTGTGTGACGCTGCACGGCCATGTGAGTGTGTGTGTGTGTGTGGGATGTGGCTAACTACTGCACTGCCCACTTTGCATCGTCCTCGTTATCCGAAGGCTCAGGCGAGCGAGGGGTGACTGTCACAACTGTGGCACCACCACCTAACCTACGTGGCCCTCTAGGGTCCATATTTACACTACTGACATCATCATCGCTGAAATCATCTGAGCCTTGACCACCGTGGTCCTCTTCACGCGGTGATGTACAACCACGCATCAAGTCAGGCCGAGTTAAATCCAACACACCACCACCCAGTGGTCGAGGATGCAACAACTTCCTTTCGTCTGCCAAACTATCAATGGCTGAGGCAGAAAGATCCATACCTGAGGCACGCATCATCTGAAGATAAGTGTCAAGCAAAGAAGCTCCTACAGGTTTAGGGCCTGGATAAAGGTCTAAATGCCGGCTAATGGCATCATAAGGTCGTCTCTCTTTCATACCATCTTCTATATCCCGTCCCCCAACAACGTCAGATTTTAAATATAACCCGCCATTCTCTTGGGATGTTGGTGTGTTATTTGCATCTCTATCACGAGATGCGGTAGTCGTAGATGAACCATTATCGCTGCCAGAGTTATTACTCTCCCGTTCGCGTTCGGGACGACGATAATTTTGCCTTACTACTTCACCGACCCCTCCAACCATGTGAATGTACTTAGCCGCCATTTCAGGATCCCACGGAGCTGGCATGGGTAACAGAGGTAAATCTTTTGTGCTTATGCCGCGATGCTGGCGGCTCATATGAGAATGAAGAGAATTTCTAGACTTGGCTACTGTTCCGCACAGTACACAACGAAAACCATTACAATTGGAATGTTTGTCTTCCATGTGCGTTCGTAGAGTATGAGCATTTTTATATATCTTACCACAAAGATGACATGGCCGTGGATCTGTGGCTCTTACTCTGTAGAAATCGAACCTGGGACGACCTGAAAAAGAGACATATTATGTAAATAACATAGAGTAATCTTCAAAGTAATTACATTCTATAATGTATGCGGTATCCTTAATACTCATTTTAATTTAATGATCCTTCCCCTTAACAAGTGTGAGTAAAAAACATCTCTGAGAAGCCCATATTCTGGATTGGCATAATCTATATGACAAAACATCCATTCCCTGGCACTGTACAGTATTCTCATGGAAAAATCAATGGTGACCTTATCTAGATGAGTAGCTTTAATAGGGAATACCAAAATCTCATCCGTGACCTTCAGTTGGAGAGATAATGCTAAATCATCTCTCCATTGATCATTTTAGTTGCTAAAAACTGAGTATTGCTTTTTACAGTATTCAAAAGGAGATATGTAAAATACTCTGAGAATATACTGAGTGTCTTCAGATTTTATATCAGGACTAATAATAAATTCCAGGGCTAGATATTTACTTTTACTATATCCTCTAATTTGACTGGCAGAAATGAAAGGAATGTTTACATAGTTCCACCATCCAAATGTGGACCAAATAGCTCTATTATCAGAAAAAATGATCTATCTTGATGTGCAAAACCCAATACAAATTTCAAGGCTATCTGGGTATCAACATGTTAGTGGTTAGAAATTTCTAATCTATTTGCAAAGGCACTCTGAACAAGAGGGCAATATATACGGTACCTAATTACATCACTAATATGTTACCAATATAAAAAGTACAGTGTTACCCCGGCTATTCGCGCTTCTTGGTTCGCGTTCTCACTCTATCGCGGTTTTTTTTTTGGGGATAAATTATTATTTTATTTTATGGGTATACGTAAAAATATTTAAATATTGAAAAAATTTTTTTTCAGTATTTTCATTTTTTTATTGAAATTTACGTTGCGTGCTGTTATTTATAATGTAAAGGGTGTTGTTTTTAACAGTGCAGGGAGGGTTTATACAGTTCGTAAACGAAAAAGTAATTGTAAATGAGTATGTGTGTCACGTCATCATCACCTCATTCATCGTAATTTTATCTATCACTTTCATAAAAATTTACGTTGCTTGCTGTTATTTATAATGTAAAGGGTGTTTTCTTAACAGTGCAGGGAGGGTTTATACAGTACGTAAACGAAAAAATAATTGTAAATGAGTATGTATGTCACGTCATTATCACCTCATTCACTGTAATTTTATCTATCACTTTCATAAAAATTTACGTTGCTTGCTGTTATTTATAATGTAAAGGGTGTTTTTTAACAGTGCAGGGCGGGTTTATACAGTACGTAAACGAAAAAATAATTGTAAATGAGTATGTGTCACGTCATTATCACCTCATTCACCGTAATTTTATCTATCACTTTCATAAAAATTTACGTTGCTTGCTGTTATTTATAATGTAAAGGGTGTTTTTTTTTAACAGTGCAGGGGGGGGGGGTTTATACAGTACGTAAACGAAAAAATAATTGTACATGAGTATGTATGTCACGTCATTATCACCTCATTCACCGTAATTTTATCTATCACTTTCATAAAAATTTACGTTGCTTGCTGTTATTTATAATGTAAAGGGTGTTTTTTTTTTAACAGTGCGAGGGATGGTTTATACAGTACGTAAACGAAAAAATAATTGTAAATGAGTATGTATGTCACGTCATTATCACCTCATTCACCGTAATTTTATCTATCACATTCATAAGAATTTACGTTGCTTGCTGTTATTTATAATGTAAAGGGTGTTCTTTTAACAGTGCAGGGAGGGTTTATACAGTACGTAAACGAAAAAATAATTGTAAATGAGTATGTATGTCACGTCATTATCACATCATTCACCGTAATTTTATCTATCACTTTCATAAAAATTTACGTTGCTTGCTGTTATTTATAACGTAAAGGGTGTTTTTTTTAACAGTGCAGGGAGGGTTTATACAGTACGTAAACGAAAATATAATTGTAAAGGAGTATGTATGTCACGTCATTATAACCTCATTCACCGTAATTTTATCTATCACTTTCATAAAAATTTACGTTGCTTGCTGTTATTTATAATGTAAAGGGTGTTTTTTTTAACAGTGCAGGGAGGGTTTGTACAGTACGTAAACGAAAAATATAATTGTAAATGAGTATGTATGTCACGTCATTATCACCTCATTCACCGTAATTTTATCTATCACTTTCATAAAAATTTACGTTGCTTGCTGTTATTTATAATGAAAAGGGTGTTTCTTTAACAGTGCAGGGAGGGTTTATACAGTACGTAAACGAAAAAATAATTGTAAATGAGTATGTATGTCACGTCATTATCACCTCATTCACTGTAATTTTATCTATCACTTTCATAAAAATTTACGTTGCTTGATGTTATTTATAGTGTAAAGGGTGTGTTTTTAACAGTGCAGGGAGGGTTTATACCGTCCGTAAACGAAAATATAATTGTAAATGAGTATGTATGTCACGTCATTATCACCTCATTCACCGTAATTTTATCTATCACTTTCATAAAAATTTACGTTGCTTGCTGTTATTTATAATGTAAAGGGTGTTTTTTTTAACAGTGCAGGGAGGGTTTATACAGTACGTAAACGAAAAAATAATTGTAAATGAGTATGTATGTCACGTCATTATCACCTCATTCACCGTAATTTTATCTATCACTTTCATAAAAATTTACGTTGCTTGCTGTTATTTATAATGTAAAGGGTGTTTTTTTAACAGTGCAGGGAGGGTTTATACAGTACGTAAACGAAAAAATAATTGTAAATGAGTATGTATGTCACGTCATTATCACCTCATTCACCGTAATTTTATCTATCACTTTCATAAAAATTTACGTTGCTTGCTGTTATTTATAATGTAAAGGGTGTTTTTTTAACAGTGCAGGGAGGGTTTATACAGTACGTAAACGAAAATATAATTGTAAATGAGTATGTATGTCACGTCATTATCACCTCATTCACCGTAATTTTATCTATCACTTTCATAAAAATTTACGTTGCTTGCTGTTATTTATAATGTAAAGGGTGTTTTTTTAACAGTGCAGGGAGGGTTTATACAGTACGTAAACGAAAATATAATTGCAAATGAGTATGTATGTCACGTCATTATCACCTCATTCACCGTAATTTTATCTATCACTTTCATAAAAATTTACGTTGCTTGCTGTTATTTATAATGTAAAGGGTGTTTCTTTAACAGTGCAGGGAGGGTTTATACAGTACGTAAGCGAAAAAATAATTGTAAATGAGTATGTATGTCACGTCATTATCACCTCATTCACTGTAATTTTATCTATCACTTTCATAAAAATTTACGTTGCTTGATGTTATTTATAATGTAAAGGGTGTGTTTTTTAACAGTGCAGGGAGGGTTTATACAGTACGTAAACGAAAATATAATTGTAAATGAGTATGTATGTCACGTCATTATCACCTCATTCACCGTAATTTTATCTATCACTTTCATAAAAATTTACGTTGCTTGCTGTTATTTATAATGCAAAGGATGTTTCTTTAACAGTGCAGGGAGGGTTTATACAGCACGTAAACGAAAAAATAATTGTAAATAAGTATGTATGTCACGTCATTATCACCTCATTCACTGTAATTTTATCTATTACTTTCATAAAAATTTACGTTGCTTGCTGTTATTTATAATGTAAAGGGTGTTTTTTTTAACAGTGCAGGGAGGGTTTATACAGTACGTAAACGAAAAAATAATTGTAAATGAGTATGTATGTCACGTCATTATCACCTCATTCACCGTAATTTTATCTATCACTTTTATAAAAATTTACGTTGCTTGCTGTTATTTATAATGTAAAGGGTGTTTTTTTAACAGTGCAGGGAGGGTTTATACAGTACGTAAACGAAAAAATAATTGTAAATGAGTATGTATGTCACGTCATTATCACCTCATTTACCGTAATTTTATCTATCACTTTCATAAAAATTTACGTTGCTTGCTGTTATTTATAATGTAAAGGGTGTTTTTTTAACAGTGCAGGGAGGGTTTATACAGTACGTAAACGAAAAAATAATTGTAAATGAGTATGTATGTCACGTGATTATCACCTCATTCACCGTAATTTTATCCATCACTTTCATAAAAATTTACGTTGCTTGCTGTTATTTATAATGTAAAGGGTGTTTTTTTTTAACAGTGCAGGGAGGGTTTATACAGTACGTAAACGAAAAAATAATTGTAAATGAGTATGTATGTCACGTCATTATCACCTCATTCACCGTAATTTTATCTATCACTTTCATAAAAATTTACGTTGCTTGCTGTTATTTATAATGTAAAGGGTGTTTTTTAACAGTACAGGGAGGGTTTATACAGTACGTAAACGAAAATATAATTGTAAATGAGTATGTATGTCACGTCATTATCACCTCATTCACCGTAATTTTATCTATCACTTTCATAAAAATTTACGTTGCTTGCTGTTATTTATAACGTAAAGGGTGTTTTTTAACAGTGCAGGGAGGGTTTATACAGTTCGTAAACGAAATATATAATTGTAAATGAGTATGTATGCCACGTCATTATCACATCATTCACCGTAATTTTATATATCACTTTCATAAAAATTTACGTTGCTTGCTGTTATTTATAATGTAAAGGGTGTTTTTTTAACAGTGCAGAGAGGGTTTATACAGTACGTAAACGAAAAAATAATTGTAAATGAGTATGTATGTCACGTCATTATCACCTCATTCACCGTAATTTTATCTATCACTTTC
The DNA here is from genome assembly GCA_037179515.1 of Halocaridina rubra. Classification (NCBI taxonomy): domain Eukaryota; kingdom Metazoa; phylum Arthropoda; class Malacostraca; order Decapoda; family Atyidae; genus Halocaridina; species Halocaridina rubra. Next base: position 19,348 of record JAXCGZ010015491.1, on the reverse strand, counting down.
ATAAAAATTTACGTTGCTTGATGTTATTTATAATGTAAAGGGTGTTTTTTTAACAGTGCAGGGAGGGTTTATACAGTACGTAAACGAAAAAATAATTGTAAATGAGTATGTATGTCACGTCATTATCACCTCATTCACCGTAATTTTATCTATCACTTTCATAAAAATTTACGTTGCTTGCTGTTATTTATAATGTAAAGGGTGTTTTTTTTATCAGTGCAGGGAGGGTTTATACAGTACGTAAACGAAAAAATAATTGTAAATGAGTATGTATGTCACGTCATTATCACCTCATTCACCGTAATTTTATCTGTCACTTTCATAAAAATTTACGTTGCTTGCTGTTATTTATAATGTAAAGGGTGGTTTTTTTTTTAACAGTGCAGGGAGGGTTTATACAGTATGTAAACGAAAATATAATTGTAAATGAGTATGTATGTCACGTCATTATCACCTCATTCACCGTAATTTTATCTATCACTTTCATAAAAATTTACGTTGCTTGCTGTTATTTATAATATAAAGGGTGTTTTTTTTAACAGTGCAGGGAGGGTTTATACAGTACGTAAACGAAAAAATAATTGTAAATGAGTATGTATGTCACGTCATTATCACCTCATTCACCGTAATTTTATCTATCACTTTCATAAAAATTTACGTTGCTTGCTGTTATTTATAATGTAAAGGGTGTTTCTTTAACAGTACAGGGAGGGTTTAATACAGTACGTAAACGAAAATATAATTGTAAATGAGTATATATGTCACGTCATTATCACCTCATTCACCGTAATTTTATCTATCACTTTCATAAAAATTTACGTTGCTTGCTGTTATTTATAATGTAAAGGGTGTTTCTTTAACAGTGCAGGGAAGGTTTATACAGTACGTAAACGAAAAAATAATTGTAAATGAGTATGTATGTCACGTCATTATCACCTCATTCACTGTAATTTTATCTATCACTTTCATAAAAATTTACTTTGCTTGCTGTTATTTATAATGTAAAGGGTGTTTTTTTAACAGTGCAGGGAGGGTTAATACAGTACGTAAACGAAAAAATAATTGTAAATGAGTATGTATGTCACGGCATTATCACCTCATTCACCGTAATTTTATCTATAACTTTCATAAAAATTTACTTTGCTTGCTGTTATTTATAATGTAAAGGGTGTTTTTTTAACAGTGCAGGGAGGGTTTATACAGTACGTAAACGAAAAAAATAATTGTAAATGAGTATGTATGTCACGACATTATCACCTCATTCAACGTAATTTTATCTATCACTTTCATAAAAATTTACGTTGCTTGCTGTTATTTATAATGTAACGGGTGTTTTTTTAACAGTGCAGGGAGGGTTTATACAGTACGTAAACGAAAATATAATTGTAAATGAGTATGTATGTCACGTCATTATCACCTCATTCACCGTAATTTTATCCATCACTTTCATAAAAATTTACGTTGCTTGCTGTTATTTATAATGTAAAGGGTGTTTTTTTGTAACAGTGCAGGGAGGGTTTATACAGTACGTAAACAAAAATATAATTCTAAATGAGTATGTATGTCACGCCATTATCACCTCATTCACCGTAATTTTATCTATCACTTTCATAAAAATTTACGTTGCTTGCTGTTATTTATAATGTAAAGGGTGTTTTTTTTTAACAGTGCGAGGAGGGTTTATACAGTACGTAAACGAAAAAATAATTGTAAATGAGTATGTATGTCACGTCATTATCACCTCATTCACCGTAATTTTATCTATCACATTCATAAGAATTTACGTTGCTTCCTGTTATTAATAATGTAAAGGGTGTTTTTTAACAGTGCAGGGAGGGTTTATACAGTACGTAAACGAAAAAATAATTGTAAATGAGTATGTATGTCACGTCATTATCACCTCATTCACCGTAATTATATCTATCACTTTCATAAAAATTTACGTTGCTTGCTGTTATTTATAACGTAAAGGGTGTTTTTTTAACAGTGCAAGGAGGGTTTATACAGTACGTAAACGAAAATGTAATTGTAAAGGAGTATGTATGTCACGTCATTATAACCTCATTCACCGTAATTTTATCTATCACTTTCATAAAAATTTACGTTGCTTGCTGTTATTTATAATGTAAAAGGTGTTTTTTTTAACAGTGCAGGGAGGGTTTATACAGTACGTAAACGAAAATATAATTGTAAATGAGTATGTATGTCACGTCATTATCACCTCATTCACCGTAATTTTATCTATCACTTTCATAAAAATTTACGTTGCTTGCTGTTATTTATAATGTAAAGGGTGTTTTTTTAACAGTGCAGGGAGGGTTTATACAGTACGTAAACGAAAAAATAATTGTAAATGAGTATGTATGTCACGTCATTATCACCTCATTCACCGTAATTTTATCTATCACTTTCGTAAAAATTTACGTTGCTTGCTGTTATTTATAATGCACAGGGTGTTCTTTTAACAGTGCAGAGAAGGTTTATACAGTACGTAAACGAAAAAATAATTGTAAATGAGTATGTATGTCACGTCATTATCACCTCATTCACTTTAATTTTATCTATCACTTTCATAAAAATTTACGTTGCTTGATGTTATTTATAATGTAAAGGGTGTTTTTTTAAGAGTGCAGGGAGGGTTTATACAGTACGTAAACGAAAAAATAATTGTAACCGAGTATGCATGTCACGTCATTATCACCTCATTCACCGTAATTTTATCTATCACTTTCATAAAAATTTACGTTGCTTGCTGTTATTTATAATGTAAAGGGTGTTTTTTTAACAGTGCAGGGAGGGTTTATACAGTCCGTAAACGAAAATATAATTGTAAATGAGTATGTATGTCACGTCATTATCACCTCATTCACCGTAATTTTATCTATCACTTTCATAAAAATTTACGTTGCTTGCTGTTATTTATAATGTAAAGGGTGTTTTTTTAACAGTGCAGGGAGGGTTTATACAGTACGTAAACGAAAAAATAATTGTAAATGAGTATGTATGTCACGTCATTATCACCTCATTCACCGTAATTTTATCTATCACTTTCGTAAAAATTTACATTGCTTGCTGTTATTTATAATGTACAGGGTGTTCTTTTAACAGTGCAGGGAGGGTTTATACAGTACGTAAACGAAAAAATAATTGTAAATGAGTATGTATGTCACGTCATTATCACCTCATTCACCGTAATTTTATCTATCACTTTCATAAAAATTTACGTTGCTTGCTGTGATTTATAATGTACAGGGTGTTTTTTTTTAACAGTGCAGGGAGGGTTTATACAGTACGTAAACGAAAATATAATTGTAAATGAGTATGTATGTCACGTCATTATCACCTCATTCACCGTAATTTTATCTATCACTTTCATAAAAATTTACGTTGCTTGCTGTTATTTATAATGTAAAGGGTGTTTTTTTAACAGTGCAGGGAGGGTTTATACAGTACGTAAACGAAAAGATAATTGTAAATGAGTATGTATGTCACGTCATTATCACCTCATTCACCGTAATTTTATCCATCACTTTCATAAAAATTTACGTTGCTTGCTTTTATTTATAACGTAAAGGGTGTTTTTTTTAACAGTACAGGGAGGGTTTATACAGTTCGTAAACAAATATATAATTGTAAATGAGTATGTATGCCACGTCATTATCACATCATTCACCGTAATTTTATCTATCACTTTCATAAAAATTTACGTTGCTTGCTGTTATTTATAATGTAAATGGTGTTTCTTTAGCAGTGCAGAGAGGGTTTATACAGTACGTAAACGAAAAAATAATTGTAAATGAGTATGTATGTCACGTCATTATCACCTCATTCACCGTAATTTTATCTATCACTATCATAAAAATTTACGTTGCTTGATGTTATTTATAATGTAAAGGGTGTTTTTTTAACAGTGCAGGGAGGGTTTATACAGTACGTAAACGAAAAAATAATTGTAAATGAGTATGTATGTCACGTCATTATCACCTCATTCACCGTAATTTTATCTATCACTTTCATAAAAATTTACGTTGCTTGCTGTTATTTATAATGTACAGGGTGTTTTTTTATCAGTGCAGGGAGGGTTTATACAGTACGTAAACGAAAAAATAATTGTAAATGAGTATGTATGTCACGTCATTATCACCTCATTCACCGTAATTTTATCTGTCACTTTCATAAAAATTTACGTTGCTTGCTGTTATTTATAATGTAAAGGGTGGTTTTTTTTTAACAGTGCAGGGAGGGTTTATACAGTATGTAAACGAAAATATAATTGTAAATGAGTATGTATGTCACGTCATTATCACCTCATTCACCGTAATTTTATCTATTACTTTCATAAAAATTTACGTTGCTTGCTGTTATTTATAATGTAAAGGGTGTTTTTTTTAACAGTGCAGGGAGGGTTTATACAGTACGTAAATGAAAAAAAAATTGTAAATGAGTATGTATGTCACGTCATTATCACCTCATTCACCGTAATTTTATCTATCACTTTCATAAAAATTTACGTTGCTTGCTGTTATTTATAATGTAAAGGGTGTTTCTTTAACAGTACAGGGAGGGTTTAATACAGTACGTAAACGAAAATATAATTGTAAATGAGTATATATGTCACGTCATTATCACCTCATTCACCGTAATTTTATCTATCACTTTCATAAAAATTTACGTTGCTTGCTGTTATTTATAATGTAAAGGGTGTTTCTTTAACAGTGCAGGGAGGGTTTATACAGTACGTAACTGAAAATATAATTGTAAATGAGTATGTATGTCACGTCATTAACACCTCATTCACCGTAATTTTATCTATCACTTTCAAAAAAATTTACGTTGCTTGCTGTTATTTATAATGTAAAGGGTGTTTCTTTAACAGTGCAGGGAGGGTTTATACAGTACGTAAACGAAAAAATAATTGTAAATGAGTATGTATGTCACGTCATTATCACCTCATTCACTGTAATTTTATCTATCACTTTCATAAAAATTTACTTTGCTTGCTGTTATTTATAATGTAAAGGGTGTTTTTTTAACAGTGCAGGGAGGGTTAATACAGTACGTAAAGGAAAAAATAATTGTAAATGAGTATGTATGTCACGGCATTATCACCTCATTCACCGTAATTTTATCTATAACTTTCATAAAAATTTACTTTGCTTGCTGTTATTTATAATGTAAAGGGTGTTTTTTTAACAGTGCAGGGAGGGTTTATACAGTACGTAAACGAAAAAAATAATTGTAAATGAGTATGTATGTCACGTCATTATCACCTCATTCACCGTAATTTTATCTATCACTTTCATAAAAATTTACGTTGCTTGCTGTTATTTATAATGTAAAGGGTGTTTTTTTAACAGTGCAGGGAGGGTTTATACAGTACGTAAACGAAAATATAATTGTAAATGAGTATGTATGTCACGTCATTATCACCTCATTCACCGTAATTTTATCTATCACTTTCATAAAAATTTACATTGATTGCTGTTATTTATAATGTAAAGGGTGTTTCTTTAACAGTGAAGGGAGGATTTATACAGTACGTAAGCGAAAAAATAATTGTAAATGAGTATGTATGTCACGTCATTATCACCTCATTCACTGTAATTTTATCTATCACTTTCATAAAAATTTACGTTGCTTGATGTTATTTATAATGAAAAGGGTGTGTTTTTTAACAGTGCAGGAAGGGTTTATACAGTACGTAAACGAAAATATAATTGTAAATGAGTATGTATGTCACGTCATTATCACCTCATTCACCGTAATTTTATCTATCACTTTCATAAAAATTTACGTTGCTTGCTGTTATTTATAATGTAAAGGGTGTTTCTTTAACAGTGCAGGGAGGGTTTATACAGCACGTAAACGAAAAAATAATTGTAAATAAGTATGTATGTCACGTCATTATCACCTCATTCACTGTAATTTTATCTATTACTTTCATAAAAATTTACGTTGCTTGATGTTATTTATAATGTAAAGGGTGTTTTTTTTTAACAGTGCAGGGAGGGTTTATACAGTACGTAAACGAAAAAATAATTGTAAATGAGTATGTATGTCACGTCATTATCACCTCATTCACCGTAATTTTATCTATCACTTTTATAAAAATTTACGTTGCTTGCTGTTATTTATAATGTAAAGGGTGTTTTTTTAACAGTGCAGGGAGGGTTTATACAGTACGTAAACGAAAAAATAATTGTAAATGAGTATATATGTCACGTCATTATCACCTCATTTACCGTAATTTTATCTATCACTTTCATAAAAATTTACGTTGCTTGCTGTTATTTATAATGTAAAGGGTGTTTTTTTAACAGTGCAGGGAGGGTTTATACAGTACGTAAACGAAAAAATAATTGTAAATGAGTATGTATGTCACATGATTATCACCTCATTCACCGTAATTTTATCCATCACTTTCATAAAAATTTACGTTGCTTGCTGTTATTTATAATGTAAAGGGTGTTTTTTTTTAACAGTGCAGGGAGGGTTTATACAGTACGTAAACGAAAAAATAATTGTAAATGAGTATGTATGTCACGTTATTATCACCTCATTCACCGTAATTTTATCTATCACTTTCATAAAAATTTACGTTGCTTGCTGTTATTTATAATGTAAAGGGTGTTTTTTAACAGTACAGGGAGGGTTTATACAGTACGTAAACGAAAATATAATTGTAAATGAGTATGTATGTCACGTCATTATCACCTCATTCACCGTAATTTTATCCATCACTTTCATAAAAATTTACGTTGCTTGCTGTTATTTATAACGTAAAGGGTGTTTTTTTAACAGTACAGGGAGGGTTTATACAGTTCGTAAACAAATATATAATTGTAAATGAGTATGTATGCCACGTCATTATCACATCATTCACCGTAATTTTATATATCACTTTCATAAAAATTTACGTTGCTTGCTGTTATTTATAATGTAAAGGGTGTTTCTTTAACAGTGCAGAGAGGGTTTATACAGTACGTAAACGAAAAAATAATTGTAAATGAGTATGTATGTCACGTCATTATCACCTCATTCACCGTAATTTTATCTATCACTATCATAAAAATTTACGTTGCTTGATGTTATTTATAATGTAAAGGGTGTTTTTTTAACAGTGCAGGGAGGGTTTATACAGTACGTAAACGAAAAAATAATTGTAAATGAGTATGTATGTCACGTCATTATCACCTCATTCACCGTAATTTTATCTATCACTTTCATAAAAATTTACGTTGCTTGCTGTTATTTATAATGTAAAGGGTGTTTTTTTATCAGTGCAGGGAGGGTTTATACAGTACGTAAACGAAAAAATAATTGTAAATGAGTATGTATGTCACGTCATTATCACCTCATTCACCGTAATTTTATCTGTCACTTTCATAAAAATTTACGTTGCTTGCTGTTATTTATAATGTAAAGGGTGGTTTTTTTTTAACAGTGCAGGGAGGGTTTATACAGTATGTAAACGAAAATATAATTGTAAATGAGTATGTATGTCACGTCATTATCACCTCATTCACCGTAATTTTATCTATTACTTTCATAAAAATTACGTTGCTTGCTGTTATTTATAATGTAAAGGGTGTTTTTTTTAACAGTGCAGGGAGGGTTTATACAGTACGTAAACGAAAAAAAAATTGTAAATGAGTATGTATGTCACGTCATTATCACCTCATTCACCGTAATTTTATCTATCACTTTCATAAAAATTTACGTTGCTTGCTGTTATTTATAATGTAAAGGGTGTTTCTTTAACAGTACAGGGAGGGTTTAATACAGTACGTAAACGAAAATATAATTGTAAATGAGTATATATGTCACGTCATTATCACCTCATTCACCGTAATTTTATCTATCACTTTCATAAAAATTTACGTTGCTTGCTGTTATTTATAATGTAAAGGGTGTTTCTTTAACAGTGCAGGGAGGGTTTATACAGTACGTAAACGAAAAAATAATTGTAAATGAGTATGTATGTCACGTCATTATCACCTCATTCACTGTAATTTTATCTATCACTTTCATAAAAATTTACTTTGCTTGCTGTTATTTATAATGTAAAGGGTGTTTTTTTAACAGTGCAGGGAGGGTTAATACAGTACGTAAACGAAAAAACAATTGTAAATGAGTATGTATGTCACGGCATTATCACCTCATTCACCGTAATTTTATCTATAACTTTCATAAAAATTTACTTTGCTTGCTGTTATTTATAATGTAAAGGGTGTTTTTTTAACAGTGCAGGGAGGGTTTATACAGTACGTAAACGAAAAAAATAATTGCAAATGAGTATGTATGTCACGTCATTATCACCTCATTCACCGTAATTTTATCTATCACTTTCATAAAAATTTACGTTGCTTGCTGTTATTTATAATGTAAAGGGTGTTTTTTTAACAGTGCAGGGAGGGTTTATACAGTACGTAAACGAAAATATAATTGTAAATGAGTATGTATGTCACGTCATTATCACCTCATTCACCGTAATTTTATCCATCACTTTCATAAAAATTTACGTTGCTTGCTGTTATTTATAATGTAAAGGGTGTTTTTTTGTAACAGTGCAGGGAGGGTTTATACAGTACGTAAACAAAAATATAATTCTAAATGAGTATGTATGTCACGCCATTATCACCTCATTCACCGTAATTTTATCTATCACTTTCATAAAAATTTACGTTGCTTGCTGTTATTTATAATGTAAAGGGTGTTTTTTTTTAACAGTGCGAGGAGGGTTTATACAGTACGTAAACGAAAAAATAATTGTAAATGAATATGTATGTCACGTCATTATCACCTCATTCACCGTAATTTTATCTATCACATTCATAAGAATTTACGTTGCTTCCTGTTATTAATAATGTAAAGGGTGTTTTTTAACAGTGCAGGGAGGGTTTATACAGTACGTAAACGAAAAAATAATTGTAAATGAGTATATATGTCACGTCATTATATCCTCATTCACCGTAATTATATCTATCACTTTCATAAAAATTTACGTTGCTTGCTGTTATTTATAACGTAAAGGGTGTTTTTTTAACAGTGCAAGGAGGGTTTATACAGTACGTAAACGAAAATGTAATTGTAAAGGAGTATGTATGTCACGTCATTATAACCTCATTCACCGTAATTTTATCTATCACTTTCAAAAAAATTTACGTTGCTTGCTGTTATTTATAATGTAAAAGGTGTTTTTTTTAACAGTGCAGGGAGGGTTTATACAGTACGTAAACGAAAATATAATTGTAAATGAGTATGTATGTCACGTCATTATCACCTCATTCACCGTTATTTTATCTATCACTTTCATAAAAATTTACGTTGCTTGCTGTTATTTATAATGTAAAGGGTGTTTTTTTAACAGTGCAGGGAGGGTTTATACAGTACGTAAACGAAAAAATAATTGTAAATGAGTATGTATGTCACGTCATTATCACCTCATTCACCGTAATTTTATCTATCACTTTCGTAAAAATTTACGTTGCTTGCTGTTATTTATAATGTACAGGGTGTTCTTTTAACAGTGCAGAGAGGGTTTATACAGTACGTAAACGAAAAAATAATTGTAAATGAGTATGTATGTCACGTCATTATCACCTCATTCACTTTAATTTTATCTATCACTTTCATAAAAATTTACGTTGCTTGATGTTATTTATAATGTAAAGGGTGTTTTTTTAAGAGTGCAGGGAGGGTTTATACAGTACGTAAACGAAAAAATAATTGTAACCGAGTATGCATGTCACGTCATTATCACCTCATTCACCGTAATTTTATCTATCACTTTCATAAAAATTTACGTTGCTTGCTGTTATTTATAATGTAAAGGGTGTTTTTTTAACAGTGCAGGGAGGGTTTATACAGTCCGTAAACGAAAATATAATTGTAAATGAGTATGTATGTCACGTCATTATCACCTCATTCACCGTAATTTTATCTATCACTTTCATAAAAATTTACGTTGCTTGCTGTTATTTATAATGTAAAGGGTGTTTTTTTAACAGTGCAGGGAGGGTTTATACAGTACGTAAACGAAAAAATAATTGTAAATGAGTATGTATGTCACGTCATTATCACCTCATTCACCGTAATTTTATCTATCACTTTCGTAAAAATTTACATTGCTTGCTGTTATTTATAATGTACAGGGTGTTCTTTTAACAGTGCAGGGAGGGTTTATACAGTACGTAAACGAAAAAATAATTGTAAATGAGTATGTATGTCACGTCATTATCACCTCATTCACCGTAATTTTATCTATCACTTTCATAAAAATTTACGTTGCTTGCTGTTATTTATAATGTACAGGGTGTTTTTTTTTAACAGTGCAGGGAGGGTTTATACAGTACGTAAACGAAAATATAATTGTAAATGAGTATGTATGTCACGTCATTATCACCTCATTCACCGTAATTTTATCTATCACTTTCATAAAAATTTACGTTGCTTGCTGTTATTTATAATGTAAAGGGTGTTTTTTTAACAGTGCAGGGAGGGTTTATACAGTACGTAAACGAAAAGATAATTGTAAATGAGTATGTATGTCACGTCATTATCACCTCATTCACCGTAATTTTATCCATCACTTTCATAAAAATTTACGTTGCTTGCTGTTATTTATAACGTAAAGGGTGTTTTTTTAACAGTACAGGGAGGGTTTATACAGTTCGTAAACAAATATATAATTGTAAATGAGTATGTATGCCACGTCATTATCACATCATTCACCGTAATTTTATCTATCACTTTCATAAAAATTTACGTTGCTTGCTGTTATTTATAATGTAAATGGTGTTTCTTTAACAGTGCAGAGAGGGTTTATACAGTACGTAAACGAAAAAATAATTGTAAATGAGTATGTATGTCACGTCATTATCACCTCATTCACCGTAATTTTATCTATCACTATCATAAAAATTTACGTTGCTTGATGTTATTTATAATGTAAAGGGTGTTTTTTTAACAGTGCAGGGAGGGTTTATACAGTACGTAAACGAAAAAATAATTGTAAATGAGTATGTATGTCACGTCATTATCACCTCATTCACCGTAATTTTATCTATCACTTTCATAAAAATTTACGTTGCTTGCTGTTATTTATAATGTACAGGGTGTTTTTTTATCAGTGCAGGGAGGGTTTATACAGTACGTAAACGAAAAAATAATTGTAAATGAGTATGTATGTCACGTCATTATCACCTCATTCACCGTAATTTTATCTGTCACTTTCATAAAAATTTACGTTGCTTGCTGTTATTTATAATGTAAAGGGTGGTTTTTTTTTAACAGTGCAGGGAGGGTTTATACAGTATGTAAACGAAAATATAATTGTAAATGAGTATGTATGTCACGTCATTATCACCTCATTCACCGTAATTTTATCTATTACTTTCATAAAAATTTACGTTGCTTGCTGTTATTTATAATGTAAAGGGTGTTTTTTTTAACAGTGCAGGGAGGGTTTATACAGTACGTAAACGAAAAAAAAATTGTAAATGAGTATGTATGTCACGTCATTATCACCTCATTCACCGTAATTTTATCTATCACTTTCATAAAAATTTACGTTGCTTGCTGTTATTTATAATGTAAAGGGTGTTTCTTTAACAGTACAGGGAGGGTTTAATACAGTACGTAAACGAAAATATAATTGTAAATGAGTATATATGTCACGTCATTATCACCTCATTCACCGTAATTTTATCTATCACTTTCATAAAAATTTACGTTGCTTGCTGTTATTTATAATGTAAAGGGTGTTTCTTTAACAGTGCAGGGAGGGTTTATACAGTACGTAAACGAAAATATAATTGTAAATGAGTATGTATGTCACGTCATTAACACCTCATTCACCGTAATTTTATCTATCACTTTCATAAAAATTTACTTTGCTTGCTGTTATTTATAATGTAAAGGGTGTTTCTTTAACAGTGCAGGGAGGGTTTATACAGTACGTAAACGAAAAAATAATTGTAAATGAGTATGTATGTCACGTCATTATCACCTCATTCACTGTAATTTTATCTATCACTTTCATAAAAATTTACTTTGCTTGCTGTTATTTATAACGTAAAGGGTGTTTTTTTAACAGTGCAGGGAGGGTTAATACAGTACGTAAACGAAAAAATAATTGTAAATGAGTATGTATGTCACGGCATTATCACCTCATTCACCGTAATTTTATCTATAACTTTCATAAAAATTTACTTTGCTTGCTGTTATTTATAATGTAAAGGGTGTTTTTTTAACAGTGCAGGGAGGGTTTATACAGTACGTAAACGAAAAAAATAATTGTAAATGAGTATGTATGTCACGTCATTATCACCTCATTCACCGTAATTTTATCTATCACTTTCATAAAAATTTACGTTGCTTGCTGTTATTTATAATGTAAAGGGTGTTTTTTTAACAGTGCAGGGAGGGTTTATACAGTACGTAAACGAAAATATAATTGTAAATGAGTATGTATGTCACGTCATTATCACCTCATTCACCGTAATTTTATCCATCACTTTCAAAAAAATTTACGTTGCTTGCTGTTATTTATAATGTAAAGGGTGTTTTTTTGTAACAGTGCAGGGAGGGTTTATACAGTACGTAAACGAAAATATAATTCTAAATGAGTATGTATGTCACGCCATTATCACCTCATTCACCGTAATTTTATCTATCACTTTCATAAAAATTTACGTTGCTTGCTGTTATTTATAATGTAAAGGGTGTTTTTTTTTAACAGTGCGAGGAGGGTTTATACAGTACGTAAACGAAAAAATAATTGTAAATGAGTATGTATGTCACGTCATTATCACCTCATTCACCGTAATTTTATCTATCACATTCATAAGAATTTACGTTGCTTCCTGTTATTAATAATGTAAAGGGTGTTTTTTAACAGTGCAGGGAGGGTTTATACAGTACGTAAACGAAAAAATAATTGTAAATGAGTGTGTATGTCACGTCATTATCACCTCATTCACCGTAATTATATCTATCACTTTCATAAAAATTTACGTTGCTTGCTGTTATTTATAACGTAAAGGGTGTTTTTTTAACAGTACAGGGAGGGTTTATACAGTACGTAAACGAAAATGTAATTGTAAAGGAGTATGTATGTCACGTCATTATAACCTCATTCACCGTAATTTTATCTATCACTTTCATAAAAATTTACGTTGCTTGCTGTTATTTATAATGTAAAAGGTGTTTTTTTTAACAGTGCAGGGAGGGTTTATACAGTACGTAAACGAAAATATAATTGTAAATGAGTATGTATGTCACGTCATTATCACCTCATTCACCGTAATTTTATCTATCACTTTCATAAAAATTTACGTTGCTTGCTGTTATTTATAATGTAAATGGTGTTTTTTTAACAGTGCAGGGAGGGTTTATACAGTACGTAAACGAAAAAATAATTGTAAATGAGTATGTATGTCACGTCATTATCACCTCATTCACCGTAATTTTATCTATCACTTTCGTAAAAATTTACGTTGCTTGCTGTTATTTATAATGTACAGGGTGTTCTTTTAACAGTGCAGGGAGGGTTTATACAGTACGTAAACGAAAAAATAATTGTAAATGAGTATGTATGTCACGTCATTATCACCTCATTCACCGTAATTTTATCTATCACTTTCATAAAAATTTACGTTGCTTGCTGTTATTTATAATGTAAAGGGTGTTTTTTTTTAACAGTGCAGGGAGGGTTTATACAGTACGTAAACGAAAATATAATTGTAAATGAGTATGTATGTCACGTCATTATCACCTCATTCACTGTAATTTTATCTATCACTTTCATAAAAATTTACGTTGCTTGCTGTTATTTATAATGTAAAGGGTGTTTTTTTAACAGTGCAGGGAGGGTTTATACAGTACGTAAACGAAAAGATAATTGTAAATGAGTATGTATGTCACGTCATTATCACCTCATTCACCGTAATTTTATCTATCACTTTCATAAAAATTTACATTGATTGCTGTTATTTATAATGTAAAGGGTGTTTCTTTAACAGTGCAGGGAGGGTTTATACAGTACGTAAGCGAAAAAATAATTGTAAATGAGTATGTATGTTACGTCATTATCACCTCATTCACTGTAATGTTATCTATCACTTTCATATAAATTTACGTTGCTTGATGTTATTTATAATGAAAAGGGTGTGTTTTTTAACAGTGCAGGGAGGGTTTATACAGTACGTAAACGAAAATATAATTGTAAATGAGTATGTATGTCACGTCATTATCACCTCATTCACCGTAATTTTATCTATCACTTTCATAAAAATTTACGTTGCTTGCTGTTATTTATAATGTAAAGGGTGTTTCTTTAACAGTGCAGGGAGGGTTTATACAGTACGTAAACGAAAAAATAATTGTAAATAAGTATGTATGTCACGTCATTATCACCTCATTTACTGTAATTTTATCTATTACTTTCATAAAAATTTACGTTGCTTGATGTTATTTATAATGTAAAGGGTGTTTTTTTTTAACAGTGCAGGGAGGGTTTATACAGTACGTAAACGAAAAAATAATTGTAAATGAGTATGTATGTCACGTCATTATCACCTCATTCACCGTAATTTTATCTATCACTTTTATAAAAATTTACGTTGTTTGCTGTTATTTATAATGTAAAGGGTGTTTTTTTAACAGTGCAGGGAGGGTTTATACAGTACGTAAACGAAAAAATAATTGTAAATGAGTATGTATGTCACGTCATTATCACCTCATTCACCGTAATTTTATCTATCACTTTCATAAAAATTTACGTTGCTTGCTGTTATTTATAATGTAAAGGGTGGTTTTTTTGACAGTGCAAGGAGGGTTTATACAGTACGTAAACGAAAAAATAATTGTAAATGAGTATGTATGTCACGTCATTATCACCTCATTCACCGTAATTTTATCTATCACTTTCATAAAAATTTACGTTGCTTGCTGTTATTTATAATGTAAAGGGTGTTTTTTTTTTAACAGTGCAGGGAGGGTTTATACAGTACTTAAACGAAAAAATAATTGTAAATGAGTATGTATGTCACGTCATTATCACCTCATTCACCGTAATTTTATCTATCACTTTCATAAAAATTTACGTTGCTTGCTGTTATTTATAATGTAAAGGGTGTTTTTTTAACAGTACAGGGAGGGTTTATACAGTACGTAAACGAAAATATAATTGTAAATGAGTATGTATGTCACGTCATTATCACCTCATTCACCGTAATTTTATCCATCACTTTCATAAAAATTTACGTTGCTTGCTGTTATTTATAATGTAAAGGGTGTTTTTTTTTAACAGTGCAGGGAGGGTTTATACAGTACGTAAACGAAAAAATAATTGTAAATGAGTATGTATGTCACGTCATTATCACCTCATTCACCGTAATTTTATCTATCACTTTCATAAAAATTTACGTTGCTTGCTGTTATTTATAATGTAAATGGTGTTTTTTTTAACAGTACAGGGAGGGTTTATACAGTACGTAAACGAAAATATAATTGCAAATGAGTATGTATGTCACGTCATTTTCACCTCATTCACCGTAATTTTATCCATCACTTTCATAAAAATTTACGTTGGTTGCTGTTATTTATAACGTAAAGGGTGGTTTTTTAACAGTACAGGGAGGGTTTATACAGTACGTAAACAAATATATAATTGTAAATGAGTATGTATGCCACGTCATTATCACATCATTCACCGTAATTTTATCTATCACTTTCATAAAAATTTACGTTGCTTGCTGTTATTTATAATGTAAAGGGTGTGTCTTTAACAGTGCAGAGAGGGTTTATACAGTACGTAAACGAAAAAATAATTGTAAATGAGTATGTATGTCACGTGATTATCACCTCATTCACCGTAATTTTATCTATCACTTTCATAAAAATTTACGTTGCTTGATGTTATTTATAATGTAAAGGGTGTTTTTTTTTTAACAGTGCAGGGAGGGTTTATACAGTACGTAAACGAAAAAATAATTGTAACCGAGTATGTATGTCACGTCATTATCACCTCATTCACCGTAATTTTATCTATCACTTTCATAAAAATTTACGTTGCTTGCTGTTATTTATAATGTAAAGGGTGTTTTTTTAACAGTGCAGGGAGGGTTTATACAGTCCGTAAACGAAAATATAATTGTAAACGAGTATGTATGTCACGTCATTATCACCTCATTCACCGTAATTTTATCTATCACTTTCATAAAAATTTACGTTGCTTGCTGTTATTTATAATGTAAAGGGTGTTTTTTTTAACAGTGCAGGGAGGGTTTATACAGTACGTAAACGAAAAAATAATTGTAAATGAGTATGTATGTCACGTCATTATCACCTCATTCACCGTAATTTTATCTATCACTTTCGTAAAAATTTACGTTGCTTGCTGTTATTTATAATGTACAGGGTATTGTTTTAACAGTGCAGGGAGGGTTTATACAGTACGTAAACGAAAAAATAATTGTAAATGAGTATGTATGTCACGTCATGATCACCTCATTCACCGTAATTTTATCTATCACTTTCATAAAAATTTACGTTGCTTGCTGTTATTTATAATGTAAAGGGTGTTTTTTTTAACAGTGCAGGGAGGGTTTATACAGTACGTAAACGAAAATATAATTGTAAATGAGTATGTATGTCACGTCATTATCACCTCATTCATCGTAATTTTATCTATCACTTTCATAAAAATTTACGTTGCTTGCTGTTATTTATAATGTAAAGGGTGTTTTTTTAACAGTGCAGGGAGGGTTCATACAGTACGTAAACGAAAAAATAATTGTAAATGAGTATGTATGTTACGTCATTATCACCTCATTCACTGTAATTTTATCTATCACTTTCATATAAATTTACGTTGCTTGATGTTATTTATAATGAAAAGGGTGTGTTTTTTAACAGTGCAGGGAGGGTTTATACAGTACGTAAACGAAAATATAATTGTAAATGAGTATGTATGTCACGTCATTATCACCTCATTCACCGTAATTTTATCTATAACTTTCATAAAAATTTACGTTGCTTGCTGTTATTTATAATGTAAAGGGTGTTTCTTTAACAGTGCAGGGAGGGTTTATACAGTACGTAAACGAAAAAATAATTGTAAATAAGTATGTATGTCACGTCATTATCACCTCATTTACTGTAATTTTATCTATTACTTTCATAAAAATTTACGTTGCTTGATGTTATTTATAATGTAAAGGGTGTTTTTTTTAACAGTGCAGGGAGGGTTTATACAGTACGTAAACGAAAAAATAATTGTAAATGAGTATGTATGTCACGTCATTATCACCTCATTCACCGTAATTTTATCTATCACTTTTATAAAAATTTACGTTGCTTGCTGTTATTTATAATGTAAAGGGTGTTTTTTTAACAGTGCAGGGAGGGTTTATACAGTACGTAAACGAAAAAATAATTGTAAATGAGTATGTATGTCACGTCATTATCACCTCATTCACTGTAATTTTATCTATCACTTTCATAAAAATTTACGTTGCTTGCTGTTATTTATAATGTAAAGGGTGTATTTTTTAACAGTGCAAGGAGGTTTTATACAGTACGTAAACGAAAAAATAATTGTAAATGAGTATGTATGTCACGTCATTATCACCTCATTCACCGTAATTTTATCTATCACTTTCATAAAAATTTACGTTGCTTGCTGTTATTTATAATGTAAAGGGTGTTTTTTTTTTAACAGTGCAGGGAGGGTTTATACAGTACTTAAACGAAAAAATAATTGTAAATGAGTATGTATGTCACGTCATTATCACCTCATTCACCGTAATTTTATCTATCACTTTCATAAAAATTTACGTTGCTTGCTGTTATTTATAATGTAAAGGGTGTTTTTTTAACAGTACAGGGAGGGTTTATACAGTACGTAAACGAAAATATAATTGTAAATGAGTATGTATGTCACGTCATTTTCACCTCATTCACCGTAATTTTATCCATCACTTTCATAAAAATTTACGTTGCTTGCTGTTATTTATAACGTAAAGGGTGTTTTTTTAACAGTGCAGGGAGGGTTTATACAGTACGTAAACAAATATATAATTGTAAATGAGTATGTGTGCCACGTCATTATCACATCATTCACCGTAATTTTATCTATCACTTTCATAAAAATTTACGTTGCTTGCTGTTATTTATAATGTAAAGGGTGTGTCTTTAACAGTGCAGAGAGGGTTTATACAGTACGTAAACGAAAAAAATAATTGTAAATGAGTATGTATGTCACGTGATTATCACCTCATTCACCGTAATTTTATCTATCACTTTCATAAAAATTTACGTTGCTTGATGTTATTTATAATGCAAAGGGTGTTTTTTTAACAGTGCAGGGAGGGTTTATACAGTACGTAAACGAAAATATAATTGTAAATGAGTATGTATGTCACGTCATTATCACCTCATTCACTGTAATTTTATCTATCACTTTCATAAAAATTTACGTTGCTTGCTGTTATTTATAATGTAAAGGGTGTTTTTTTAACAGTGTAGGGAGGGTTAATACAGTACGTAATCGAAAAAATAATTGTAAATGAGTATGTATGTCACGTCATTATCACCTCATTCACCGTAATTTTATCTGTCACTTTCATAAAAATTTACGTTGCTTTCTGTTATTTATAATGTAAAGGGTGGTTTCTTTTTAACAGTGCAGGGAGGGTTTATACAGTATGTAAACGAAAAAAATTATTGTAAATGAGTATGTTTGTCACGTCATTATCACCTCATTCACCGTAATTTTATCTATCACTTTCATAAAAATTTACGTTGCTTGCTGTTATTTATAATGTAAAGGGTGTTTTTTTTTAACAGTGCAGGGAGGGTTTATACAGTACGTAAACGAAAAAATAATTGTAAATGAGTATGTATGTCACGTCATTATCACCTCATTCACCGTAATTTTATCTATCACTTTCATAAAAATTTACGTTGCTTGCTGTTATTTATAATGTAAAGGGTGTTTCTTTAACAGTACAGGGAGGGTTTATACAGTACGTAAACGAAAATATAATTGTAAATGAGTATATATGTCACGTCATTATCACCTCATTCACCTTAATTTTATCTATCACTTTCATAAAAATTTACGTTGCTTGATGTTATTTATAATGTAAACGGTGTTTTTTTAACAGTGTAGGAAGGGTTTATACAGTACGTAAACGAAAATATAATTGTAAATGAGTATGTATGTCACGTCATTATCACCTCATTCACCGTAATTTTATCTATCACTTTCATAAAAATTTACGTTGCTTGCTGTTATTTATAATGTAAAGGGTGTTTCTTTAACAGTGCAGGGAGGGTTTAT
>JAXCGZ010015490.1:70000-74202 GCA_037179515.1 Halocaridina rubra | reverse complement strand
TAAGTAACAGACCAATTTTTAGAAAGTAACGTTTAGCCATATACAAAATTTCTTCTGCTCTACGAATAATATTTTCTAAATCATTAATTTCTCCTTCAATTAAGATTTGAGTATCGTCAGCATATTGAATGACATAACAGTTAGGTAAATATTTTACTAGATCGTTTACATATATTAGAAAAAGTATAGGTCCTAGGATCGATCCCTGAGGGACCCCAAACAATGCCTTCTTGCGACTTGAAACTACATCTTTTATTCTGACTGACTGGTAGCGGTTTTTTAAATAGTTCTCGAACCAGCTTGGGTCAATGTTCATTTTTTTGCATTTTTCTAATAAGATGGTATGGTGTACACTATCAAAAGCTTTAGAAAGATCGAGTAGTAGTAGCAATGATATTTTCTTATTATCTATATTTTTGTATATTTCATCTGATATTTTCAATAAGGCAGTTTCAGTTGATAATTTTGGCCTGAAACCGTGTTGACTTTTTGCAATAAGTTTATTTTTTTCAAGAAACTCACTTAATGATTTGCAACAATCTTTTCAAGTATCTTTGATAAAATTGGTAGTAAAGAGATTGGTCTATAGTTAGAGACGTCGTCAGGATTTCCATTTTTAAAACCAGGAATTACATGGGGATTTTTCCATAAATCTGGGTAAATATTGGTAACTATGGAAGTATTGATTATTACCGTCAGATAATAAGCTATTACAAATAATGAATCTCTAATAAAACGAAAACAAATTCCATCTGATCCATATGCATTAGAGTCTTTCAGGTTTTTTATTACTAAGATTACTGTATTACAATCTACTGTAGTAGGGTTAAAGACATCATTACTTCTATTGAATGCACTATGTTCTTGAAGATTAACATTATTATTATTATTACTACCATCATCACTATTATCATTACCATTACTACCACCATCATTATTATTTACACCATTATCAACATTTCTATTATTATTACTACTACCATCATCATTATTATTACCACCATTACTATTATTGATTTCATTTATTATTTCTTTTTTTGTTTTTTCAAAGGTTTTTTCCCCACTTCAGCGAAAAAATTATTGAACTCTTCTGCTTTAGCACTTACATCTACCTCATCGGGTATAATTGATATGTTACTACTTTTATTACAGTTATTGGAAAGCATGGTTTTAGCAATTTTCCATGTATCAGAGATATTGCCTTTAGCGTTTTGAAATTCATTTTTGTAATACTGTTTCTTACTGTTACTTAATAATGATTTTACTTGTTTCTTATGCTCTGTAAACTTTTCTCTTAAAGGGATATTATCTCTTTGTAGTTTTACTTCATTTTGTAGTTTGTCTCTTTCTTTCATAATGTTTTTTATGTCATCTGTTATCCAAGGAGCGGGGGGACGAAATATTTCTCTTGTCACGAGTGGTGCACATCGATCTATACATGATGATAAGACACTGGTTAAAATTCTTACTTGTATATTTATATTATCGGTATATAGAATTTCATTTAATTTATGTACTTCATTCATAAGTAAACTACAAAGTAATTCTTGTGAATAATTTCTTAAGCATCTGAATGTTTTAAAGATTGGTTGTCTCTTTGGTTTGCGAATATTTAGGGACGTTACAATTTCCTCGTGGTCTGCTATAGGGCTTGGCATTACGTCACACTTAGTTATCATATGTTTGGAGTTTGTTATTACTAGATCGATTTGGGAAACTGAAGTGGGAGTGATTCTAGTTGGTTTATTTATAATCTGTTCTAGAAGTATCAAAGCTGTGAAACTGGTAAATAAGAGAATGATGAGAATTTATCTTCAGTTGAAGAGAGGAAGAATGCATATCTATCAGGTTTATGCACCACAACAAGGATTAACCTACCAGATCAATGGACAATTCTACGAAGAACTCGAGAGTGAAATTAAATTATTACCAGATAATGAAAAGATAATCATGAAGGGGGGATTTAAATGGAAGGGTATCCCTAGACAGAACAAATGTAGGAAATGTTATTAGTCCTTTTGGTGAAGAAACCAGCAATGATGATGGAGAGAGACTTATTGAGTGGTGTTTATTGCATAATGTGTCTATCATGACATATGGGTTTTTCAGACGACATGAATCGCATAAATTTACAAGATATCGATGGAACAGGAATACAGGACAATTTGATAAAAAAAAAATCGATAATAGACTATTCCCTCTCATCAGATAAAAGGATCTTCAGTAATGTTAAGGTTCTGCCAGGAGATTCCATGGATTCAGACCACAGACTGGTAATAGCAATAATAACACAAGAATGCAAAAGACCCCCAATAACAAACTGAACAAAAAAGATAAAAATTTAAAATCTGAGGGATGCTTCTCATAAGGAACAATTTATACAAAAGTGTGAAGAGCTTGAATTGGGAGGGCATGAGGAGGACATTTCTAAAAAGTGGAAATATTTAGCGCTGAAAATGAGAGAAGTGTCAGAGGAAACTCTGGGAGTAAGGATGGTGGGTGGCACCAAAAAAAAAGGCAGACCCCTTGGTAGACTGAAGAAATGAAATTAGCAGTTAAGAAAAAGACAAAAAGTCTGAGGAAGTGGTTGAGACATAAAACACCTGAAACTAGACTAGAATATGTGATAGAAATAAGAAATGTTGATAGCCTTAAGAGAACACTTAAAGATGGAGCATGGAAAGATTTGTCGGAGGAAATGAAAGTAGATTTCACCAGAAATAAAAAACTTATATATAAACCGAGTAATAGTTTCAGAAAACCTGTAAATAGAAATAAGACTATAGCTGACAACAATGGAGAAGTCATAAATGAACTTGAGGAAATCAACAGCAAATGGACAGAATATTTCACCAATTTGTTAATTGTCCCTCAAGCTAGTCCGGAAGATAAGGAAGATGAGATAGACGTCGTGATAGATCCAGAAAAGAAGGTGACCATGACAGAGATGAAGGATGCATTGAAAACAACGAGTAATGGGAAACCATCCGGTATAGATGAACTACCGAATAAACTCTTCAAGGAGGCAAGTGAAAATATAAGAACATATTCATAAGACATCATCAACCAATCCTTATTAGAAGGTATTGGCCCTGAAGATTAGGGTAAACAAACCATTTACTCATTTTTCAAGAAAGGAGACCCAACAAAATGTGAAATCTATAGAGGCATTTCCTTGATAAATCATGCAGCTAAATTGTATGAAAGAATATTAGAAAGAAGAGCTCGAATTATCATTGAACCACAACTGGGAGAATGGCAGCATGGCTTTCGAAATAGCAGAGGAGGAACAGATATCATGTTTTCCATTCGACAACTGAGGGGAAAATGCTTGAGAATTCGACAATAAATTGTACATGATTTTCATTGAACTGCACAAGGCTTTTGACTCTGTACCTAGAAAAAGATTGTGGAAATGCCTACACGATTATTGAATAAATGGTCAACTACTGAAAACAATCAAGAGCACGTACAGTCCATGCATAAGCAAAGTAAGCACAGAGTATAAAAATTAAAAATGGTTTGAAATAACATCTGGAGTGAAGAAGGGAAGTGTTTTCTTACCTTTGTTGTTCATAACCTATATGGACAAAATCATGAAACAAGTAAACAACCAGCAAGAAACACCAATGAAGACATTAGCTTACGCAGATGATATTTGCCATTGGGAAACAAGTAGGGATGGATTGCAGGAGGCGGCGGAGAGATTGGGTAGGGCACTTGAAGAAGCGGGAATGAAGATGAATAAAGTGAAGACTGAAGTCAAGGTATTTGGAAGGGGAGAAGAGATCCTAAATAAAGGTCTAAATGAAACTACACTCCCACAAGCAAAAGGATTTAAGTATCTTGGAGTAAAGATTAAATCAACTGGAGGTATGCACGATGAGATCACTGAAAGAATCAGTAAATACTGCAGACAGTTCCACATGCTCTACCCATTGTTCAAAGAAAAACATATCCCAGCAGAAATTACGAAACTAGTCTACACGACTGTCCTTATTCCAACATTAACCTATACAAATCCCAGCAAAAATTACGAAACTAGTCTACACGACTGTCCTTATACCAACATTAACCTATAGAGTTGAAACTTGGACATTGACTACAACAGACATGAGTAGATTAGTAGCTGCAGAAATGAAACCTATCAGACTTATACTCGGTAAAACACGAATGGATAGAATAAGGAATGAAGAACTTAG
>JAXCGZ010015490.1:30000-45000 GCA_037179515.1 Halocaridina rubra | reverse complement strand
ATATATATATATATATATATATATATATATATATATATATATATATATATATATATATATATATATATATATATATATATATATATAAATGCAATGCTCTAAACGCTTAAAGGAATCTTAAAATCCCTTCAAGTACTCAAATTTTATCTGTTCTTGTCATGTACGCTAACTCCATATTCTCAGGTATCCTTCAGACTATCTGTTTTGTCAGATTTAGTTGCTCAGTTAATATTAAATGATACCATTAAGTATACTTACTGCATATTATACGTTATTAAGCACTTGTTTTACTGTTAATTTTCAATCATTAGTTCAGCGCAAACATGACAGATAATGCGAGAGAGAGAGAGAGAGGAGAGAGAGAGAGAGAGAGAGAGAGAGAGAGAGAGAGAGAGAGAGAGAGAGGAGAGAGAGAGAGAGAGAGAGAGAGAGAGAGAGAGAGAGAGAGAGAGAGAGAGAGCAGCAACAGTAGCACTCACAAAATCTCTGATGAAACACCGTTTCAAGCTGAAGTCAGCTGTTATTATTTATTTTCTATTGCAATCTGTTTCACATTCTAATAGTATGGCGATGATCAGTTGGTCGCAGATTCCTTCTTAAAAAACATGAATGCTCAAAATGCAATTAAAACTTTTTAGATATAAAGGAAATATACGAATCCTTTGGCTTAACAACTCATTTCTTTATTAAAAAAAAAATTGCATCGATCATTTGCAGTCATCTGTATTACCTATATTCCAATTATCGTAAGGATTTCAGTATTAAAATATAATCTTTATGAATACAAGTTATGCGAAAAATCGTTAAGTAATCAAAGTCAAATAACGAATATCTCTCTAAGCTGTGAGCAAAAATGACCATTAAACTAATATTTTACCTCAAATGCTCTGATTATTCAATGATAAAACAAATTGAGTTAATGCCAAATAAATGTCAAAAACTATATCACGAATACCTGACAGCACTTGCAGATATATCTGGAATACTTGGCATGTCAGGTCACCAAATCCTAGCAGGAGGTATCTTCATATGTCCTTTCTGGAAAAGATCTTATTACAGCAGGATTACTGAAAAGTAATATATATATATATATATATATATATATATATATATATATATATATATATATATATATATATATATATATATATATATATATATATATATATATATATATATATATATATATATATATATATATATATATATATGTACAAGAAAATTACAAATGCAAAATCAACGGTCATATTCTACTATCTATATCTATCTATCTATCTATCTATCTATCTATCTATATATATATATATATATATATATATATATATATATATATATATATATATATATATATATATATATATATAATATATATATATATATATATATATATATATATATATATATATATATATATATATGTATGTATATATATATAGATATAGATATATATATATATATATATATATATATATATATATATATATATATATATATATATATATATATATATATATATATATATATATATATATATATATATATATATATATATATATATATATGTTTTTGCATTTGTAATTTTCTTGTATAACTTTTCAAAGTTCTTTCAATAACTTTTTCATTATTGTTGAGACTATGTAATACGTTGGAAAATGTAATAGAATTCAGAATGTTTCGTACAACTTCGTATATTATCAAATGATTTTCTAGTTGATAGTAGATGGAGGTCTTGATGTGGAGCTTCCCAACAATCTTTTCCAGGCTTTGCATCCTTGAAAAGTTCTTATGGGAAGAATAAGTCTTCGATAATACTATATCCGAAAATCATTTCTGGAATAGACCTAATTAACTCAACAGAAGATGCTTCTCTCCACTCTGTCTTCATCGTTGATATCAAAGCATAGTATATCTTCAAAACTTGTGTAAAGTTTACTGTCTTCTCTGGTGTCATTAACATTGAACAAAAGTACGATGATTCTCATTCTCGGCTTCATATAACCAGATTCCTCGGAAGAACACCGAGGAACATAAAAACTTAAACAATGGTTGCTGAAGACTTCTTCTTCTTCTTCTTCTTCCTCTATTTGCGTTCCCATTTTCATATGGGGTCGCATCTCTTCACTAGTCGTCTACACTGGTTCCGGTCCATCACTTGCTCTTCCCCCAGCTGTCTCTCTCTGAGATCCTCCTTCAGTCGGTCCTTCCACCGTAGTTTAGGTCTTCCTCGTCTACGTCTGCCCTGAACGTCCATCTCCATCACTCTCACACCCATGGAGTCTTCTTCTCTCCTCTTCAGATGACCGAACCACTGTAATCTCCTCTCCTGCGCTATCGCCGACGCCTACACCACCTTCGCTGTACCTCTGATCCGGTCATTTCGTATCCTGTCCTCCCTCGTCACCCCACACATCCACCTCAGCATTCTCATTTCTGCGACATCTATCTTCCTTTCTTGAACCTTTTTCACCGGCCACGTCTCTGCTCCGTACAGCAACGCTGGTCTCACAACTGACTTGTACACTTTTCCTTTCACTTGGAAAAAATTATCGTCTTCTCTGGAAGCGGAAGCAGAACTTGTCAACCATTGCCCTCCCCCCGGAGGGCCCCCCGGAGGGCGCCGCGGCAGGCTTGCCCTCCCCCCGGAGGGCCAACCGGAGGGCGCCGCGGCAGGCTTGCCCTCCCCCCGGAGGGCGCCGCGGCAGGCTTGCCCTCCCCCCCGGAGAGCACCGCAGCAGGCTTGCCCTCCCCCCGGAGGGCGCCGCGGCAGGCTTGCCCTCCCCCCCGGAGGGCGCCGCAGCAGGCTTGCCCTCCCCCCCGGAGGGCGCCGCGGCAGGCTTGCCCTCCCCCCGGAGGGCGCCGCGGCAGGCTTGCCCTCCCCCCCGGAGGGCGCCGCGGAAGGCTTGCCCTCCCCCCGGAGGGCGCCGCGGCAGGCTTGCCCTCCCCCCGGAGGGCGCCGCGGCAGGCTTGCCCTCCCCCCGGAGGGGGCCGCGGCAGGCTTGCCCTCCCCCAGGAGGGCGCCGCGGCAGGCTTGCCCTCCCCCCGGAGGGCGCCGCGGCAGGCTTGCCCTCCCCCCGGAGGGCGCTGCGGCAGGCTTGCCCTCCCCCCGGAGGGCGCCGCGGCAGGCTTGCCCTCCCCCCGGAGGGCGCCGCGGCAGGCTTGCCCTCCCCTCGGAGGGCGCCGCGGCAGGCTTCCCCTCCCCCCGGATGGCGCCGCGGCAGGCTTGCCCTCCCCCCGGAGGACGCCGCGGCAGGCTTGCCCTCCCCCGGAGGGCGCCGCGGCAGGCTTGCCCTCCCCCCGGAGGGTGCCGCGGCAGGCTTGCCCTCCCCCCGGAGGGCGCCGCGGCAGGCTTGCCCTCCCCCCGGAGGGTGCCGCGGCAGGCTTGCCCTCCCCCCGGAGGGCGCCGCGGCAGTCTTGCCCTCCACCCGGAGGGCGCCGCGGCAGGCTTGCTCTCCCCCCGGAGGGCGCCGCGGCAGGCTTGCCCTCCCCCCGGAGGGCGCCGCGGCAGGCTTGCCCTCCCCCCGGAGGGTGCCGCGGCAGGCTTGCCCTCCCCCCGGAGGGCGCCGCGGCAGGCTTGCCCTCCCCCCGGAGGGCGCCGCGGCAGGCTTGCCCTCCCCCGGGAGGGCGCCGCGGCAGTCTTGCCCTCCCCCCGGAGGGCGCCGCGGCAGGCTTGCTCTCCCCCCGGAGGGCGCCGCGGCAGGCTTGCCCTCCCCCCGGAGGGCGCCGCGTCAGGCTTGCCCTCCCCCCGGAGGGCACCACGGCAGGCTTGCCCTCCCCCGGAGGGCGCCGCGGCAGGCTTGCCCTCCCCCCGGAGGGCGCCGCGGCAGGCTTGCCCTCCCCCCGGAGGGCGCCGCGGCAGGCTTGCCCTACCCCCGGAGG
Source organism: Halocaridina rubra (assembly GCA_037179515.1). Taxonomy (NCBI): domain Eukaryota; kingdom Metazoa; phylum Arthropoda; class Malacostraca; order Decapoda; family Atyidae; genus Halocaridina; species Halocaridina rubra. The sequence goes on along the minus strand of JAXCGZ010015490.1, from coordinate 41,124 downwards.
GCACCGCGGCAGGCTTGCCCTCCCCCCAAAGGGCGCCGCGGCAGTCCTGCCCTCCCCCCGGTGGGCGCCGCGGCAGTCCTGCCCTCACCCCCGGAGGTCGCCGCGGCAGGCCTGCCCTCCCCCTGGAGGGCGCCGCGGCAGGCTTGCCCTCCCCCCGGAGGGCGCCGCGGCAGGCTTGCCCTCCCCCCGGAGGGCGCCGCGGCAGGCTTGCCCTCTCCCCGGAGGGCGCCGCGGCAGGCTTGCCCTCCCCCCGGAGGGCGCCGCGGCAGGCTTGCCCTCCCCCCGGAAGGCGCCGCGGCAGGCTTGCCCTCCCCCCGGAGGGCGCCGCGGCAGGCTTGCCCACCCCCCGGAGGGCGCCGCGGCAGGCTTGCCCTCCCCCCGGAAGGCGCCGCGGCAGGCTTGCCCTCCCCTCGGAGGGCGCCGCTGCAGGCTTGCCCTCCCCCCGGAGGGCGCCGCGGCAGGCTTGACCTCCCCACGGAGGGCGCTGCGGCAGGCTTGCCCTCCCCCCGGAGGGCGCCGCGGCAGGCTTGCCCTCCCCCCGGAGGGCGCCGCGGCAGGCTTGCCCTCCCCCCGGAGGGCGCCGCGGCAGGCTTGCCCTCCCCCCGGAGGGCGCCGCGGCAGGCTTGCCCTCCCCCCGGAGGGCGCCGCGGCAGGCTTGCCCTCCCCCCGGAGGGCACCGCGGCAGGCTTGCCCTCCCCCCGGAGGGCGCCGCGGCAATCCTGCCCTCCCCCCGGCGGGCGCCGCGGCAGTCCTGCCCTCACCCCCGGAGGGCGCCGCGGCAGGCCTGCCCTCCCCCCGGAGGGCGCCGCGGCAGGCTTGCCCTCCCCCCGGAGGGCGCCGCGGCAGGCTTGCCATCCCCCCGGAGGGCGCCGCGGCAGGCTTGCCCTCCCCACGGAGGGCGCTGCGGCAGGCTTGCCCTCCCCCCGGAGGGCGCCGCGGCAGGCTTGCCCTACTCCCGGAGGGCGCCGCGGCAGGCTTGCCCTCCCCCCGGAGGGCGCCGCGGCAGGCTTGCCCTCCCCCCGGAGGGCGCCGCGGCAGGTTTGCTCTCCCCCCGGAGGGCACCGCGGCAGGCTTGCCCTCCCCCCGGAGGGCGCCGCGGCAGGCTTGCCCTCCCCCCGGAGGGTGCCGCGGCAGGCTTGCCCTCCCCCCGGAGGGCGCCGCGGCAGGCTTGCCCTCCCCCCGGAGGGCGCCGCGGCAGGCTTGCTCTCCCCCCAGAGGGCGCCGCGGCAGGCTTGCCCTCCCCCCGGAGGGCACCGCGGCAGGCTTGCCCTCCCCACGGAGGGCGCCACGGCAGGCTTGCCCTCCCCCCGGAGGGCGCCGTGGCAGGCTTGCCCTCCCCCCGGAGGGCGCTGCGGCAGGCTTGCCCTCCCCCGGGAGGGCGCAGCGGCAGGCTTGCCCTCCCCCCGGAGGGCGCCGCGGCAGGCTTGCCCTCCCCCCGGAGGGCGCCGCGGCAGGCTTGCCCTCCCCTCGGAGGGCGCCGCGGCAGGCTTGCCCTACCCCCGGAGGGCGCCGCGGCAGGCTTGCCCTCCCCCCGGAGGGCGCCGCGTCAGGCTTGCCCTCCCCCCGGAGGGCACCACGGCAGGCTTGCCCTCCCCCGGAGGGCGCCGCGGCAGGCTTGCCCTCCCCCCGGAGGGCGCCGCGGCAGGCTTGCCCTACCCCCGGAGGGCACCGCGGCAGGCTTGCCCTCCCCCCGGAGGGCGCCGCGGCAGTCCTGCCCTCCCCCCGGCGGGCGCCGCGGCAGTCCTGCCCTCACCCCCGGAGGGCGCCGCGGCAGGCCTGCCCTCCCACTGGAGGGCGCCGCGGCAGGCTTGCCCTCCCCCCGGAGGGTGCCGCGGCAGGCTTGCCCTCCCCCCGGAGGGCGCCGCGGCAGGCTTGCCCTCCCCCCGGAGGGCGCCGCGGCAGGCTTGCCCTCCCCCCGGAGGGCGCCGCGGCAGGCTTGCCCTCCCCCCGGAGGGCGCCGCGGCAGGCTTGCCCTCCCCCCGGAGGGCGCCGCGGCAGGCTTGCCCACCCCCCGGAGGGCGCCGCGGCAGGCTTGCCCTCCCCCCGGAGGGCGCCGCGGCAGGCTTGCCCTCCCTTCGGAGGGCGCCGCGGCAGGCTTGCCCTCCCCCCGGAGGGCGCCGCGGCAGGCTTGCCCTCCCCACAGAGGGCGCTGCGGCAGGCTTGCCCTCCCCCCGGAGGGCGCCGCGGCAGGCTTGCCCTCCCCACGGAGGGCGCCGCGGCAGGCTTGCCCTCCCCCCGGAGGGCGCCGCGGCAGGCTTGCCCTCCCCCCGGAGGGCGCCGCGGCAGGCTTGCCCTCCCCCCGGAGGGCGCCGCGGCAGGCTTGCCCACCCCCCGGAGGGCGCCGCGGCAGGCTTGCCCTCCCCCCGGAGGGCGCCGCGGCAGGCTTGCCCTCCCCCCGGAGGGCGCCGCGGCAGGCTTGCCCTCCCCCCGGAGGGCGCCGCGGCAGGCTTGCCCTCCCCACGGAGGGCGCTGCGGCAGGCTTGCCCTCCCCCCGGAGGGCGCCGCGGCAGGCTTGCCCTACTCCCGGAGGGCGCCGCGGCAGGCTTGCCCTCTCCCCGGAGGGCGCCGCGGCAGGCTTGCCCTCCCCCCGGAGGGCGCCGCGGCAGGCTTGCTCTCCCCCCGGAGGGCACCGCGGCAGGCTTGCCCTCCCCCCGGAGGGCGCCGCGGCAGGCTTGCCCTCCCCCCGGAGGGTGCCGCGGCAGGCTTGCCCTCCCCCCGGAGGGCGCCGCGGCAGGCTTGCCCTCCCCCCGGAGGGCGCCGCGGCAGGCTTGCTCTCCCCCCAGAGGGCGCCGCGGCAGGCTTGCCCTCCCCCCGGAGGGCACCGCGGCAGGCTTGCCCTCCCCACGGAGGGCGCCACGGCAGGCTTGCCCTCCCCCCGGAGGGCGCCGTGGCAGGCTTGCCCTCCCCCCGGAGGGCGCTGCGGCAGGCTTGCCCTCCCCCGGGAGGGCGCAGCGGCAGGCTTGCCCTCCCCCCGGAGGGCGCCGCGGCAGTCTTGCCCTCCCCCCGGAGGGCGCCGCGGCAGGCTTGCCCTCCCCCCGGAGGGCGCCGCGGCAGGCTTGCCCTCCCCTCGGAGGGCGCCGCGGCAGGCTTGCCCTACCCCCGGAGGGCGCCGCGGCAGGCTTGCCCTCCCCCCGGAGGGCGCCGCGTCAGGCTTGCCCTCCCCCCGGAGGGCACCACGGCAGGCTTGCCCTCCCCCGGAGGGCGCCGCGGCAGGCTTGCCCTCCCCCCGGAGGGCGCCGCGGCAGGCTTGCCCTCCCCCCGGAGGGCGCCGCGGCAGGCTTGCCCTACCCCCGGAGGGCACCGCGGCAGGCTTGCCCTCCCCCCGGAGGGCGCCGCGGCAGTCCTGCCCTCCCCCCGGCGGGCGCCGCGGCAGTCCTGCCCTCACCCCCGGAGGGCGCCGCGGCAGGCCTGCCCTCCCCCTGGAGGGCGCCGCGGCAGGCTTGCCCTCCCCCCGGAGGGTGCCGCGGCAGGCTTGCCCTCCCCCCGGAGGGCGCCGCGGCAGGCTTGCCCTCCCCCCGGAGGGCGCCGCGGCAGGCTTGCCCTCCCCCCGGAGGGCGCCGTGGCAGGCTTGCCCTCCCCCCGGAGGGCGCCGCGGCAGGCTTGCCCTCCCCCCGGAGGGCGCCGCGGCAGGCTTGCCCACCCCCCGGAGGGCGCCGCGGCAGGCTTGCCCTCCCCCCGGAGGGCGCCGCGGCAGGCTTGCCCTCCCCTCGGAGGGCGCCGCGGCAGGCTTGCCCTCCCCCCGGAGGGCGCCGCGGCAGGCTTGCCCTCCCCACGGAGGGCGCTGCGGCAGGCTTGCCCTCCCCCCGGAGGGCGCCGCGGCAGGCTTGCCTTCCCCACGGAGGGCGCCGCGGCAGGCTTGCCCTCCCCCCGGAGGGCGCCGCGGCAGGCTTGCCCTCCCCCCGGAGGGCGCCGCGGCAGGCTTGCCCTCCCCCCGGAGGGCACCGCGGCAGGCTTGCCCTCCCCCCAGAGGGCGCCGCGGCAATCCTGCCCTCCCCCCGGCGGGCGCCGCGGCAGTCCTGCCCTCACCCCCGGAGGGCGCCGCGGCAGGCCTGCCCTCCCCCCGGAGGGCGCCGCGGCAGGCTTGCCCTCCCCCCGGAGGGCGCCGCGGCAGGCTTGCCCTCCCCCCGGAGGGCGCCGGGGCAGGCTTGCCCTCCCCCCGGAGGGCGCCGCGGCAGGCTTGCCCTCCCCCCGGAGGGCGCCGCGGCAGGCTTGCCCTCCCCCCGGAGGGCGCCGCGGCAGGCTTGCCCTCCCCCCGGAGGGCGCCGCGGCAGGCTTGCCCTCCCCCCGGAGGGCGCCGCGGCAGGCTTGCCCTCCCCCCGGAGGGCGCCGCGGCAGGCTTGCCCTCCCCACGGAGGGCGCCACGGCAGGCTTGCCCTCCCCCCGGAGGGCGCCGCGGCAGGCTTGCCCTCCCCCCCGGAGGGCGCCGCGGCAGGCTTGTCCTCCCCCCGGAGGGCGCCGTGGCAGGCTTGCCCTCCCCCCGGAGGGCGCCGCGGCAGGCTTGCCCTCCCCCCGGAGGGCGCCGCGGCAGGCTTGCCCTCCCCCCGGAGGGCGCCGCGGCAGGCTTGCCCTCCCCCCGGAGGGCGCCGCGGCAGTCCTGCCCTCCCCCCAAAGGGCACCGCGGCAGTCCTGCCCTCCCCCCGGCGGGCGCCGCGGCAGTCCTGCCCTCCCCCCGGAGGGCGCCGCGGCAGGCTTGCCCTCCCCCCGGAGGGCGCCCCGGCAGGCTTGTCCTCCCCCCGAGGGCGCCCCGGCAGGCTTGCCCTCCCCCCGTAGGGCACCGCGTCAGGCTTGCCCTCCCCCCGGAGGATGCCGCGGCAGGCTTGCCCTCCCCCCGGAGGGTGCCGCGGCAGGCTTGCCCTCCCCCCGGAGGGCGCCGCGGCAGGCTTGCCCTCCCCCCGGAGGGCGCCGCGGCAGGCTTGCTCTCCCCCCAGAGGGCGCCGCGGCAGGCTTGCCCTCCCCCCGGAGGGCACCGCGGCAGGCTTGCCCTCCCCACGGAGGGCGCCACGGCAGGCTTGCCCTCCCCCCGGAGGGCGCCGCGGCAGGCTTGCCCTCCCCCCGGAGGGCGCCGCGGCAGGCTTGCCCTCCCCCGGGAGGGCGCAGCGGCAGGCTTGCCCTCCCCCCGGAGGGCGCCGCGGCAGTCTTGCCCTCCCCCTGGAGGGCGCCGCGGCAGGCTTGCCCTCCCCCCGGAGGGCGCCGCGGCAGGCTTGCCCTCCCCCGGAGGGCGCCGCGGCAGGCTTGCCCTCCCCCCGGAGGGCGCCGCGGCAGGCTTGCCCTCCCCCCGGAGGGCGCCGCGGCAGGCTTGCCCTCCCCCCGGAGGGCGCCGCGGCAGGCTTGCCCTCCCCCCGGAGGGCGCCGCGGCAGGCTTGCCCACCCCCCGGAGGGCGCCGCGGCAGGCTTGCCCTCCCCCCGGAGGGCGCCGCGGCAGGCTTGCCCTCCCCCCGGAGGGCGCCACGGCAGGCTTGCCCTCCCCCCGGAGGGCGCCGCGGCAGGCTTGCCCTCCCCCCGGAGGGCGCCGCGGCAGGCTTGCCCTCCCCACGGAGGGCGCCGCGGCAGGCTTGCCCTCCCCCCGGAGGGCGCCGCGGCAGGCTTGCCCTCCCCCCGGAGGGCGCCGCGGCAGGCTTGCCCTCCCCCCGGAGGGCGCCGCGGCAGGCTTGCCCTCCCCCCGGAGGGCGCCGCGGCAGGCTTGCCCTCCCCCCGGAGGGCGCCGCGGCAGGCTTGCCCTCCCCCCGGAGGGCGCCGCGGCAGTCCTGCCCTCCCCCCGGCGGGCGCCGCGGCAGTCCTGCCCTCACCCCCGGAGGGCGCCGCGGCAGGCCTGCCCTCCCCCTGGAGGGCGCCGCGGCAGGCTTGCCCTCCCCCCGGAGAGTGCCGCGGCAGGCTTGCCCTCCCCCCGGAGGGCGCCGCGGCAGGCTTGCCCTCCCCCCGGAGGGCGCCGCGGCAGGCTTGCCCTCCCCCCGGAGGGCGCCGCGGCAGGCTTGCCCTCCCCCCGGAGGGCGCCGCGGCAGGCTTGCCCTCCCCCCGGAGGGCGCCGCGGCAGGCTTGTCCACCCCCCGGAGGGCGCCGCGGCAGGCTTGCCCTCCCCCCGGAGGGCGCCGCGGCAGGCTTGCCCTCCCTTTGGAGGGCGCCGTGGCAGGCTTGCCCTCCCCCCGGAGGGCGCCGCGGCAGGCTTGCCCTCCCCACAGAGGGCGCTGCGGCAGGCTTGCCCTCCCCCCGGAGGGCGCCGCGGCAGGCTTGCCTTCCCCACGGAGGGCGCCGCGGCAGGCTTGCCCTCCCCCCGGAGGGCGCCGCGGCAGGCTTGCCCTCCCCCCGGAGGGCGCCGCGGCAGGCTTGCCCTCCCCCCGGAGGGCACCGCGGCAGGCTTGCCCTCCCCCCAGAGGGCGCCGCGGCAATCCTGCCCTCCCCCCGGCGGGCGCCGCGGCAGTCCTGCCCTCACCCCCGGAGGGCGCCGCGGCAGGCCTGCCCTCCCCCCGGAGGGCGCCGCGGCAGGCTTGCCCTCCCCCCGGAGGGCGCCGCGGCAGGCTTGCCCTCCCCCCGGAGGGCGCCGGGGCAGGCTTGCCCTCCCCCCGGAGGGCGCCGCGGCAGGCTTGCCCTCCCCCCGGAGGGCGCCGCGGCAGGCTTGCCCACCCCCCGGAGGGCGCCGCGGCAGGCTTGCCCTCCCCCCGGAGGGCGCCGCGGCAGGCTTGCCCTCCCCCCGGAGGGCGCCGCGGCAGGCTTGCCCTCCCCCCGGAGGGCGCCGCGGCAGGCTTGCCCTCCCCACGGAGGGCGCTGCGGCAGGCTTGCCCTCCCCCCGGAGGGCGCCGCGGCAGGCTTGCCCTCCCCCCGGAGGGCGCCGCGGCAGGCTTGCCCTCCCCCCGGAGGGCGCCGCGGCAGGCTTGCCCTCCCCCCGGAGGGCGCTGCGGCAGGCTTGCCCTCCCCCCGGAGGGCGCCGCGGCAGGCTTGCCCTCCCCCCGGAGGGCGCCGCGGAAGGCTTGCCCTCCCCCCCAGAGGGCGCCGCGGCAGGCTTGCCCTCCCCCCGGAGGGCGCCGCGGCAGGCTTGCCCTCCCCCCGGAGGGCGCCGCGGCAGGCTTGCCCTCCCCCTGGAGGGCGCCACGGCAGGCTTGCCCTCCCCCCGGAGGGCGCCGCGGCAGGCTTGCCCTCCCCCCCGGAGGGCGCCGCGGCAGGCTTGTCCTCCCCCCGGAGGGCGCCGTGGCAGGCTTGCCCTCCCCCCGGAGGGCGCCGCGGCAGGCTTGCCCTCCCCCCGGAGGGCGCCGCGTCAGGCTTGCCCTCCCCCCGGAGGGCGCCGCGGCAGGCTTGCCCTCCCCCCGGAGGGCGCCGCGGCAGGCTTGCCCTCCCCCCGGAGGGCGCCGCGGCAGGCTTGCCCTCCCCACGGAGGGCGCTGCGGCAGGCTTGCCCTCCCCCCGGAGGGCGCCGCGGCAGGCTTGCCCTACTCCCGGAGGGCGCCGCGGCAGGCTTGCCCTCCCCCCGGAGGGCGCCGCGGCAGGCTTGCCCTCCCCCCGGAGGGCGCCGCGGCAGGCTTGCTCTCCCCCCGGAGGGCACCGCGGCAGGCTTGCCCTCCCCCCGGAGGGCGCCGCGGCAGGCTTGCCCTCCCCCCGGAGGGTGCCGCGGCAGGCTTGCCCTCCCCCCGGAGGGCGCCGCGGCAGGCTTGCCCTCCCCCCGGAGGGCGCCGCGGCAGGCTTGCTCTCCCCCCAGAGGGCGCCGCGGCAGGCTTGCCCTCCCCCCGGAGGGCGCCGCGGCAGGCTTGCCCTCCCCACGGAGGGCGCCACGGCAGGCTTGCCCTCCCCCCGGAGGGCGCCGTGGCAGGCTTGCTCTCCCCCCAGAGGGCGCTGCGGCAGGCTTGCCCTCCCCCGGGAGGGCGCAGCGGCAGGCTTGCCCTCCCCCCGGAGGGCGCCACGGCAGGCTTGCCCTCCCCCCGGAGGGCGCCGTGGCAGGCTTGCTCTCCCCCCAGAGGGCGCTGCGGCAGGCTTGCCCTCCCCCGGGAGGGCGCAGCGGCAGGCTTGCCCTCCCCCCGGAGGGCGCCGCGGCAGTCTTGCCCTCCCCCCGGAGGGCGTCGCGGCAGGCTTGCCCTCCCCCCGGAGGGCGCCGCGGCAGGCTTGCCCTCCCCTCGGAGGGCGACGCGGCAGGCTTGCCCTACAACCGGAGGGCGCCGCGGCAGGCTTGCCCTCCCCCCGGAGGGCGCCGCGTCAGGCTTGCCCTCCCCCCGGAGGGCACCACGGCAGGCTTGCCCTCCCCCGGAGGGCGCCGCGGCAGGCTTGCCCTCCCCCCGGAGGGCGCCGCGGCAGGCTTGCCCTCCCCCCGGAGGGCGCCGCGGCAGGCTTGCCCTACCCCCGGAGGGCACCGCGGCAGGCTTGCCCTCCCCCCGGAGGGCGCCGCGGCAGTCCTGCCCTCACCCCCGGCGGGCGCCGCGGCAGTCCTGCCCTCACCCCCGGAGGGCGCCGCGGCAGGCCTGCCCTCCCCCTGGAGGGCGCCGCGGCAGGCTTGCCCTCCCCCCGGAGGGTGCCGCGGCAGGCTTGCCCTCCCCCCGGAGGGCGCCGCGGCAGGCTTGCCCTCCCCCCGGAGGGCGTCGCGGCAGGCTTGCCCTCCCCCCGGAGGGCGCCGCGGCAGGCTTGCCCTCCCCCCGGAGGGCGCCGCGGCAGGCTTGCCCTCCCCCCGGAGGGCGCCGCGGCAGGCTTGCCCACCCCCCGGAGGGCGCCGCGGCAGGCTTGCCCTCCCCCCGGAGGGCGCCGCGGCAGGCTTGCCCTCCCTTTGGAGGGCGCCGCGGCAGGCTTGCCCTCCCCCCGGAGGGCGCCGCGGCAGGCTTGCCCTCCCCACAGAGGGCGCTGCGGCAGGCTTGCCCTCCCCCCGGAGGGCGCCGCGGCAGGCTTGCCTTCCCCACGGAGGGCGCCGCGGCAGGCTTGCCCTCCCCCCGGAGGGCGCCGCGGCAGGCTTGCCCTCCCCCCGGAGGGCGCCGCGGCAGGCTTGCCCTCCCCCCGGAGGGCACCGCGGCAGGCTTGCCCTCCCCCCAGAGGGCGCCGCGGCAATCCTGCCCTCCCCCCGGCGGGCGCCGCGGCAGTCCTGCCCTCACCCCCGGAGGGCGCCGCGGCAGGCCTGCCCTCCTCCCGGAGGGCGCCGCAGCAGGCTTGCCCTCCCCCCGGAGGGCGCCGCGGCAGGCTTGCCCTCCCCCCGGAGGGCGCCGGGGCAGGCTTGCCCTCCCCCCGGAGGGCGCCGCGGCAGGCTTGCCCTCCCCCCGGAGGGCGCCGCGGCAGGCTTGCCCACCCCCCGGAGGGCGCCGCGGCAGGCTTGCCCTCCCCCCGGAGGGCGCCGCGGCAGGCTTGCCCTCCCCCCGGAGGGCGCCACGGCAGGCTTGCCCTCCCCCCGGAGGGCGCCGCGGCAGGCTTGCCCTCCCCCCGGAGGGCGCTGCGGCAGGCTTGCCCTCCCAACGGAGGGCGCCGCGGCAGGCTTGCCCTCCCCCCGGAGGGCGCCGCGGCAGGCTTGCCCTCCCCCCGGAGGGCGCCGCGGCAGGCTTGCCCTCCCCCCGGAGGGCGCTGCGGCAGGCTTGCCCTCCCCCCGGAGGGCGCCGCGGCAGGCTTGCCCTCCCCCCGGAGGGCGCCGCGGAAGGCTTGCCCTCCCCCCCAGAGGGCGCCGCGGCAGGCTTGCCCTCCCCCCGGAGGGCGCCGCGGCAGGCTTGCCCTCCCCCCGGAGGGCGCCGCGGCAGGCTTGCCCTCCCCCTGGAGGGCGCCACGGCAGGCTTGCCCTCCCCCCGGAGGGCGCCGCGGCAGGCTTGCCCTCCCCCCCGGAGGGCGCCGCGGCAGGCTTGTCCTCCCCCCGGAGGGCGCCGTGGCAGGCTTGCCCTCCCCCCGGAGGGCGCCGCGGCAGGCTTGCCCTCCCCCCGGAGGGCGCCGCGGCAGGCTTGCCCTCCCCCCGGAGGGCGCCGCGGCAGGCTTGCCCTCCCCCCGGAGGGCGCCGCGGCAGTCCTGCCCTCCCCCCAAAGGGCACCGCGGCAGTCCTGCCCTCCCCCCGGCGGGCGCCGCGGCAGTCCTGCCCTCCCCCCGGAGGGCGCCGCGGCAGGCTTGCCCTCCCCCCGGAGGGCGCCCCGGCAGGCTTGTCCTCCCCCCCGAGGGCGCCCCGGCAGGCTTGCCCTCCCCCCGTAGGGCACCGCGTCAGGCTTGCCCTCCCCCCGGAGGATGCCGCGGCAGGCTTGCCCTCCCCCCGGAGGGTGCCGCGGCAGGCTTGCCCTCCCCCCGGAGGGCGCCGCGGCAGGCTTGCCCTCCCCCCGGAGGGCGCCGCGGCAGGCTTGCTCTCCCCCCAGAGGGCGCCGCGGCAGGCTTGCCCTCCCCCCGGAGGGCACCGCGGCAATCTTGCCCTCCCCACGGAGGGCGCCACGGCAGGCTTGCCCTCCCCCCGGAGGGCGCCGTGGCAGGCTTGCCCTCCCCCCGGAGGGCGCTGCGGCAGGCTTGCCCTCCCCCGGGAGGGCGCAGCGGCAGGCTTGCCCTCCCCCCGGAGGGCGCCGCGGCAGTCTTGCCCTCCCCCCGGAGGGCGCCGCGGCAGGCTTGCCCTCCCCCCGGAGGGCGCCGCGGCAGGCTTGCCCTCCCCTCGGAGGGCGCCGCGGCAGGCTTGCCCTACCCCCGGAGGGCGCCGCGGCAGGCTTGCCCTCCCCCCGGAGGGCGCCGCGTCAGGCTTGCCCTCCCCCCGGAGGGCACCACGGCAGGCTTGCCCTCCCCCGGAGGGCGCCGCGGCAGGCTTGCCCTCCCCCCGGAGGGCGCCGCGGCAGGCTTGCCCTCCCCCCGGAGGGCGCCGCGGCAGGCTTGCCCTACCCCCGGAGGGCACCGCGGCAGGCTTGCCCTCCCCCCGGAGGGCGCCGCGGCAGTCCTGCCCTCCCCCCGGCGGGCGCCGCGGCAGTCCTGCCCTCACCCCCGGAGGGCGCCGCGGCAGGCCTGCCCTCCCCCTGGAGGGCGCCGCGGCAGGCTTGCCCTCCCCCCGGAGGGTGCCGCGGCAGGCTTGCCCTCCCCCCGGAGGGCGCCGCGGCAGTCCTGCCCTCCCCCCGGCGGGCGCCGCGGCAGTCCTGCCCTCACCCCCGGAGGGCGCCGCGGCAGGCCTGCCCTCCCCCTGGAGGGCGCCGCGGCAGGCTTGCCCTCCCCCCGGAGGGTGCCGCGG
>JAXCGZ010015490.1:17500-20000 GCA_037179515.1 Halocaridina rubra | reverse complement strand
TGCATTGACACGCCTTATATTTTGAAGCAAATCATTTTTCATTTATAAGTCTGTTGGGATATATGTACCATCATCATTCAGTATTCATCGGATCAACCTGTAAATATAGATTCAATCACAATTTACAACATTGGCAATGCAAATATCACTTACATATACAGCAAACCAGATATAAGTACAATATACAAAAGCTTGTAAATTATCCAGCAACATTCTATCAGGATGGAATGCACAAATGCATATTTTATATTCAGATTTGCATCAACTACAAATAGTCTATTCTAGTCTACATGTTCTGGAAAAAAAAATCTTATTAGAGAAATATATATATTTTTTTTAATTAATAATAAGCCTCTAATGAAGAAATAACGACGGTGAAAATACTAACGTAAGGAAAAAACTTGCACTGAATATTAAGTTCAGAAACACATCTCCACATATAGCTAAATAATAATGTATGCATGTTTGTTATTAGGTATGCATGCATACATGTATGTATTATGTATGCATGTACGTGTGCATACATGTATGTATGCATATATATATATATATATATATATATATATATATATATATATATATATATATATATATATATATATATATATATATATATATATTTATATATATATATATATATATATATATATATATATATATATATATATATATATATATATATATATATATATATATATATATATATATATATATATTTATATATATACATATATATATATATATATATATATATATATCTATATATATATATATATATATATATATATATATATATATATATATATATATATATATATATATATATATATATATATATATATATATATATATATATATATATATATATATATATGTATATATATATATATATATATATATATATATATATATATATATATATATATATATATATATATATATATATATATATATATATATATATATATATATATATATATATATATATATATATGTCTGTATGTATGTATGTATGTCTGCATGTATATATGCATGTATGCATGCATGTATTTATGTATGTATGTATATATGTGCATAATTGTATGTATGTATGTATGTATGTAGGTATGTATGTATGTATGTATGTATGTATGTATGTATGTATGTATGTATGTATGTATGTATGTATGTATGTATGTATGTATGTATGTATGTATATATGTATTTATGCATGTATGTATGTATATACGTATGGATGTATGTATGTATGTATGTATGTATGTATGTATGTATGTATGTATGTATGTGGTATTTGACATCTGCAGACGGGAAAATACACCTGGTTATCAATTCTTAAATTCATATATTGCAAATAATGTGGAAGCTTCTGCTCTAAGTGGAATAAAAACTGTAATACTGAATAAACCCGAAGGTGCCACAAAATATCTTACATAAAGACAAATTTTAAATAGTCAGTTGACAGTACATAAAGTGTATAGTAGCAAAGAGTCTGTACCAGATTATTTGCGAATGGCATTCACAAGGTTAAGAGTAATGTCTCATGAGTTGCGTGTAGAGACTGGAAAGTGGAGCAGAACACCAAGAGAAATGAGAGTATGTGCTTGTGATCAAATGGCAGTTCAGAGTGAAGAACATGTGCTAATTGAGTGTCCTTTCTCCCAACCAGTGAGACAAAAATATTATATGTTAAACTATCTGAGTGTCCAATCACTTTTGAATGAAGAGCTTCATATTACCGAGTTTTGTCAGTATATTTATGAAGTACTAAAGTTGTACAGATTAGGAAGAGATTCAACCTTGTAATGAGGAAAGCATTGATTTTTTGTATGTATAGGTTAATTTGTAATATTTGGATGTATTCTATTCTTCTAACTGTATTTCAGAATTAGGCATTAAGATAAATATGATTATTTACTTTTGTTGGTAAGTTTGTGAGAATATTTGTTTTGTTCTTTAGGCTAAGATTTTTCTTTTTTTAATGGACAAAATATTGTTTCTATTACTTATGCTATTTTGTGCAAAAAGGGCGCCGCGGCATGCTTGCCCTCCCCCCGGAGGGTGCCGCGGCAGGCTTGCCCTCCCCCCGGAGGGCGCCGCGGCAGGCTTGCCCTCCCCCCGGAGGGCGCCGCGGCAGGCTTGCCCTCCCCCTGGGGGGCGCCGCGGCAGGCTTGCCCTCCCCCCGGAGGGCGCCGCGGCAGGCTTGCCCTCCCCCCGGAGGGCGCCGCGGCAGGCTTGCCCTCCCCCCGGAGGGCGCCGCGGCAGGTTTGCCCTCCCCCCGGAGGGCGCTGCGGCAGGCTTGCCCTCCCCCCGGAGGGCGCCGCGGCAGGCTTGCCCTCCCCCCGGAGGGCGCCGCGGCAGGCTTGCCCTCCCCCCGGAGGGCGCCGCGGCAGGCTTGCCCTCCCCCCGGAGGGCGCCGCGGCAGGCTTGCCCTCCCCCCGGAGGGCGCCGCGGCAGGCTTGCCCTCCCCCCGGAGGGCGCCGCGGCAAGCTTGCCCTCCCCC
>JAXCGZ010015490.1:10000-12500 GCA_037179515.1 Halocaridina rubra | reverse complement strand
TGGTAAGGCAGTAGAATTAAAAGATAGGATCCACAACAGTAAGGCAGATATAGTAGCAATTACAGAGACTAAGTTGAGTGAGGACATAAACAGTGTCACAGTTTTTCCTAAGGGCTTCAGAATACTAAGGGTCGAAAGATCTGAGAGGACTGGTGGAGGGATAGCACTGCTCATAAGTGAGAGGATTCAAGTTGAAGAAATAAACTTGGCTATAGAAAGTGAGTTCAGGGAATTTCTTGTTGCTCGCATAAATACTGGGTCAGAGAGCATTATAATAACTGTTGTATACAACCCACCAAGGAACCAAAATAGGCTTGAAATTTATGAGAAAAGTCATATAGGTACTATTGAAGTCATAAACTCAGTTGTTAACATGGCACGGGAGAAAAAATGTAGGATTTTGATTATGGGAGACTTTAATCATAAAGAGATAGATTGGATAAATCTTGACCCACACAGTGGTGAGGACTCATTCGGGGCAAGATTCCTAGATTGCGTACAAGGGAATTTCCTACACCAACATGTAATGGAACCAACAAGAGCCAGGGGTGGGGATGAGCCATCACTACTTGATCTAGTGTTCACAGATAATGTGTTGGATATTGAAAATATTGAGTATGAACCACCAATTGGAAAGAGTGACCACTGTGTGTTGTTGATGGAGTATATCATTGAAGACATTCTTCCTGAGAGTAGAGGCACTGAGGACATGAGGAGGAACTATCCGAAAGGAGATTACATCAAAATGAATGAGCTTTTTGCAGTTATTGACTGGAGAACCTTATTTTACAACAAATCTGTACAAGAAATGTATGACATCTTTTGTGAGAAATATGGGAAGATAGTAGATTGCTGCATACCTGTCACCAAAGTAGGTGTAATTCATGCCAGAGAGAAATGGTTCGATAATGGGTGTAAAAGAGCTAAGGAGTGGAGAGACAAATGCTGGAAAAGGTATAGGAGGAGAAAAACATAAATGCCTGGCAAACCTACAAAAGAGCAAGAAATGATTACCTAAGTAAAAGGAGAGAGGCAGAGAGAGATTATGAGAGGGACATCACCAGGAAGGCTAAAGAAAATCCCAAGCTTTTCCACAGCTTTATCAGAGGAAAACTGAAGGTAAAAGAACAGGTTTTAAGGCTAAAGAGAGCGGATGGAAGCATCACTGAGACGGACGAAGAGATCTGCAAAGAATTGAACAAGGAGTTTCAGTCAGTATTTACAGTAGAAAATACCCCACCCCCTCAGATTGCAGTGATAGAAGCTCAAGGGCCGGTATTAGAGAACATCAACCTTACAGCCACAGAGGTATGCAAAGCGCTGATGGATTTAGATGTTCATAAAGCTACAGGTCCTGATGACATATCCCCTCATGTGCTTAAAAAATGCGCAAACACAATATCAGTGGCACTAAGTATCACATTTAAGGAGTCACTGGAGTCGGGGGAGATTCCAAGATGCTGGAAACAAGCAAATGTGATACCTATCTTCAAAAAGGGAAGGAGGGATACGGCTCTGAACTATAGACCAGTTTCCTTGACCAGCATAGTTTGCAAACTTATGGAGAAACTAATAAGGAAACATATCTCTCTTCACTTGGAATCCTTCAACTTTTTGTCAGTGAGGCAACATGGCTTCAGAGAAGGAAGATCAACAGTAACAAACTTATTAGAATTTTATGATGAGGTAAGCCAAATCTTACAGGAAAGAGAGGGCTGGGCAGATTGCATATTCCTAGACTTCCAGAAAGCGTTTGACACTGTTCCACATGGGAGACTTATTAGGAAGCTGCAATCAATGGCTAGAATAGGTGGAAATGTCTTGGAATGGATAAAAACTTACTTAGAAGGAAGGGAACAGAGGGTTAGAGTAAGACACTCAGTGTCTGAATGGAGAAGAGTTAGTAGTGGAGTTCCACAGGGTTCAGTTTTAGGGCCACTTTTGTTCCTTGTATATGTAAATGACCTACCAGAGTCTGTAAATTCATTCATGAATATGTTTGCAGATGATGCAAAGATTGTGAAGAAAGTAAAAAACGAGAACAATGGTAGAGAACTTCAGGAGGATCTAAATAATCTGCATGAGTGGTCAGAAAAGTGGCTAATGAAATTCAATACCTCAAAATGTAAGGTAATGAGAATGGGTACAAGTGCAAGAAGGCCCAAGCTTGACTACTCGGTGGCTGGAGTACAACTTCAAGAGACAGAAAGTGAGAGAGATCTAGGAGTAAACATACTGGCAGATTTGTCTCCAGAAATACATATAAATGGCGTAGTAAGGGCAGCATTTGCATTCTTATCAAATGTAAGGGTATCCTTCAGGCACATGGACAAGGAAATGTTCAGAAATATTTATGTAACCTATGTGAGGCCAAAACTCGAATATGCAGCCCCCTTTTGGAATCCGCACTTGAAAAAGCACATAGCTAAGCTTGAAAAAGTTCAAAGACATGCCACGAAACTGGT
This sequence comes from Halocaridina rubra, assembly GCA_037179515.1. Classification (NCBI taxonomy): domain Eukaryota; kingdom Metazoa; phylum Arthropoda; class Malacostraca; order Decapoda; family Atyidae; genus Halocaridina; species Halocaridina rubra. Next base: position 10,035 of record JAXCGZ010015490.1, on the reverse strand, counting down.
GCCAGAAATACGCAATCTCGGTTATGATGAGAGGC
>JAXCGZ010015490.1:0-5000 GCA_037179515.1 Halocaridina rubra | reverse complement strand
AAGGTGATAACAGAAGAACTGGAAGTTATGATGAAGATAGTAGCTATAATAATAATAATAATAATAATAATAATAATAACTGAGACAATCTTAGTTTCGGGAAACCATATGTTTATTAGGAATTATTGAGCGATCACCAGCCAGCACATTTTCCAATTTTTATTCCATTTATCATCTTTTAAACCATTTTGCAACGTTTCAAACTTTCACTGAGGTCATAATTCATCACCTACACACACACACACGCACACACAATAACAGGAACCCCCCCCCCAGCATAATTCAATGTATGTACAAAGAACAAATAACAACGATTAAAAAATATATATCATATGATTTTTTAAGACTTGTTGAAGTAGGCTATTCAGAAAAAATAGGCTATTATAATATATTGTTACATTATATGTATCCCGAGTGGAATTTTGCCATTACTATTGTAGTTCAATGTTGACAAGATATCAAGATTACCACAATATCATTTAAGGTATCAAAAAAGGCAAAATTCATTAATTTTCAAGCAATTTTTATGTATCGAAAATGAACAGACCAAAAGTATCACATTAGACGATAAGGCGGCAATACAGAGTCAGTGTTGCCATAAAACAGAGTTGAATAATAACTCTCATACTAATAACATTATTAATTTGCAAAATTATATTGAATATTACTTTAAGAAAGTAAATACTTATCTAAAGAAAGAAAATAAATCATATTACAAAAATATATGTGGACATTTTACTAGAAAACATTAAATCTAATAACAAAATGTAACCTGGATATAAGGAAGAAAAATCATAAAACCAAAACAATGTACAGTTCGTTATGACAAAAAGAAGCAAAATTAAGGGATCACTTTACAACAACAACAAAATTATTAATAAATAAAGTGAAAATATATATATCAATTAATAAATAAATTAATATATAAATAAAGAAGACATATATCATACCACTACAACACTCCAAATAAAGAAAGGAAATACACTATGCCACTGCACTATAATAATAATAATAATAATAATAATAATAATAATAATAATAATAATAATAATAATAATAATAATTATTATTATTATTATTATTATTATTATTATTATTATTATTATTATTATTATTATTATTATTATTATTATTATTATTATCATTATTATTATTATTATTATTATTATTATTATTATTATTATTATTATTATTATTATAATGAAAGGAATAAAAAATCAGTAGCATATGGGGGATATATCTGTTTCTCTGACTGGAATATAGGGATTTCAAGTGCTTATTATTTCACTTCTAGGTGTCTTAAGGGATCATTCATGCTCAACTCATTCATTATTATTATTATTATTATTATAATTCCAGGTTTGGATGTGGAACTTGGCCGCGAAAGCATGTGCCAAGAATGCTGCATTGATCAAGTGTCCTGTGGGGCGGGCATAATATCAAAAATAGCCTCATCGTATTCCCTGCGTGTCGTAAAAGGCGACTAAAAGTGGACGGGGAGGGGGGACTAGGAATCCCCCCACCTTGTACCAACCTCCTGTGAGGCATCAAAGAAGAGGGAGGGTAGAGGGGAGTATAACTGCTCCCCAAACTGTTTCTTTTTTGATGTCGGCTACCCCCACTTTTGAAGGGGAAACAGCCACGGTATATGTATTATTATTATTATTATTATTATTATTATTATTATTATTATTATTATTATTATTATTATTATTATTATTATTATTATTATTATTATTATTATAGTTTTGTCAATTTCTTCGTTGTAGTAGAAAAAAAAATACTTATTTGAAAGAAGAATGAAATGGTTAGTCGACAATGAGAGGGAGGGGGGGGAGGAGGGATTAGATGCAACCAACATGGCCTTAAGAGCAAAAAGACTTACTTGTTTTTGCCTTTATTTCCTCTTCTGGTGGTGGGGGGGGGTAGCCTTATACATAACGAAAGAACGACATGTATTTATCGTTTATGATTTTGCATCTTATTAATTATGGTTTTTGCATTATTTGGCATTACTTTTTAATATCGGGTTGAAGGGGGGGGGTATTTGTTAATCATAATAACTCTAATATGCAGAGGATGGAAAGTGTTTCGAGTGACAAAGGGGTGCCAACCAAAATGTGGATATTCGGTGACGTTGGTAACCCTGATCATAGTCAGCTGATTGGCGAAGCTAATAAGAGAAGGAACTCCTGTACTGCATTTGCATCCACTGCGAATTAAAAATCTATATTCTCCTCTCTTAATATTTTAGTCATTGCTTTATATATATATATATATATATATATATATATATATATATATATATATATATATATATATATATATATATATATATATATATATATATATATATATATATATATATATATATATATATATATATATATATATATATGTATATATATATATATATATATATATATATATATATATATATATATATATATATATATATATATATATATATATATATATATATATATATATATATATATATGTATATATATATATATATATATATATATATATATATATATATATATATATATATATATATATATATATATATATATATATATATATATATATATATATATATATATATATATATATATATATATATATATATATATATATATATATATATATATATGTGTGTGTGTGTGTGTGTGTGTGTGTGTGTGTGTGTGTGTGTGTGTGTGTGTGTGTGTGTGTGTGTGTGTGTGTGTGTGTGTGTGTGATTACCTAATTGTGATTACCTATTTGTGTTTACGGGAAAGAGCCCAAAGCTCGTATCTTCCCGTCTCCTCATCGGTTCCATTTTATACTTAGTGATACTTATCATACCTGTCCTTAAAACTATGGATTGAGATAGCATTAACTACCTCCTCGCTTAGCCAATTCCAATTATCAACTACTCTTACACTGAAAAAGAATTTCCTTACATCCTGCAAAGAAGTTTTCTTACCAAGCTTCAAACTATGACCTCTACTTCTAGAGCCAGCCATATCAAAATATCGATCCCTATCCACTCTATCATAACCATGAAGGAATTTAAAGACTGTCACCATATCCCCCCCTCACTCTTCTAGCTTTGAGTGATGGTAAGTCTAATTCCCTCAGCCTCTCATCATAACTGAGATTGCGTATTTCTGGCACCAGTTTCGTGGCATGTCTTTGAACTTTTTCAAGCTTAGCTATGTGCTTTTTCAAGTGCGGATTCCAAAAGGGGGCTGCATATTCGAGTTTTGGCTTTACATAGGTTACATAAATATTTCTGAACATTTCCTTGTCCATGTGCCTGAAGGATACCCTTACATTTGATAAGAATGCATATGCTGTCCTTACTATGCCATTTATATGTATTTCTGGAGACAAATCTGCCAGTATGTTTACTCCTAGATCTCTCTCACTTTCTGTCTCTTGAAGTTGTACTCCAGCCACCGAGTAGTCAAGCTTGGGCCTTCTTGCACTTGTACCCATTCTCATTACCTTACATTTTGAAGTATTGAATTTCATTAGCCACTTTTATGACCACTCATGCAGATTATTTAGATCCTCCTGAAGTTCTCTACCATTGTTCTCGTTTTTTACTTTCTTCACAATCTTTGCATCATCTGCAAACATATTCATGAATAAATTTGCAGACTCTGGTAGGTCATTTACATATACAAGGAACAAAAGTGGCCCTAAAACTGAACCCTGTGGAACTCCACTACTAACTCTTCTCCATTCAGACACTGAGTGTCTTACTCTAACCCTCTGTTCCCTTCCTTCAAAGTAAGTTTTTATCCATTCCAAAACATTTCCACCTATTCTAGCCATTGATTGCAGCTTCCTAATAAGTCTCCCATGTGGAACAGTGTCAAACGCTTTCTGGAAGTCTAGGAATATGCAATCTGCCCCAGCCCTTTCTTTCCTGTAAGATTTGGCTTACCTCATCATAAAATTCTAATAAGTTTGTTACTGTTGATCTACCTTCTCTGAAGCCATGTTGCCTCACTGACAAAAAGTTGAAGGATTCCAAGTGAAGAGAGATATGTTTCCTCAGTAGTTTCTCCATAACTTTGCAAACCATGCTGGTCAAGGAAACTGGTCTATAGTTCAGAGCCGTATCCCTCCTTCCCTTTTTGAAGATAGGTATCACATTTGCTTGTTTCCAGCATCTTGGAATCTCCCCCGACTCCAGTGACTCCTTAAATATGATACTTAGTGCCACTGATATTGTGTTTGCGCATTTTTAAGTATATGAGGGGATATGTCATCAGGACCTGTAGCTTTATGAACATCTAATTCCATCAGCGCTTTGCATACCTCTGTGGCTGTAAGGTTGATGTTCTCTAATACCGGCCCTTGAGCGTCTATCACTGCAATCTGAGGGGTGGGGTATTTTCTACTGTAAATACTGACTGAAACTCCTTGTTCAATTCTTTGCAGATCTGTGTGTGTGTGTGTGTGTGTGTGTGTGTGTGCTTGTGTGTGTGTGTGTGTGTGTGTGTTTGTATATACATTTATATATATATATATATATATATATATATATATATATATATATATATATATATATATATATATGTATATATATATATATATATATATATATATATATATATATATATATATATATATATATATATATATATATATATATATATATATATATATATATATATATATATATATATATATATATATATATATATATATATATATATATATGTATATATATATATATATATATATATATATATATATATATATATATATATATATATATATATATATATATATATATATATATATATATATATATATATATATATATATATATATATATATATATATATATATATATATATATATATATATATATATATATATATATATATAAATATTATATGATATACATATTGTAAATACATATATATATATATATGTCGTATGACTTCTGTCATGCTGAAGCCAGCCCTGCTGAAGCCAGAATCTGAAACTTGTAA
>JAXCGZ010015489.1:42500-47500 GCA_037179515.1 Halocaridina rubra | reverse complement strand
CAATGAGTCCTTGCTATTTCTCACCCACATGCCGAAGTTCTCTATATTGGAGACTTCGATGTACACCACAGTGAGTGGCTTCATTCTTCTCACACTAATGTGGGAGGAAGTGAGGCCCTTGCTTTCTCTATTACTCATGATCTGGAGCAAATAATCAAACATACGACTCGTGTCCCCGATTGACATGAACATGCAGCCAACACTCTTGACCTATAATTACTTCGAACCCTTCAAACTACTCTTATTCTGTGACTTCCTCTCTTGGTAAATCTGTCTACCCTGTGATCTCAATATCTTCCATTTTTGCTCCCCCTCCATCAATCTCTCCTACTCAGTGCCGTTTTTGACAATTTGAGGGTACCTAACGTGAAGATTTGCGTAACTTCCTCTTTGACTTCCCATGGGATGACTACTGCTTTCGGTCCCGCACCCTAAAAGTTGCTAGATCAAAACCTTGGGAATAGAGGGGTAAATCCTCTCCTCTATGAAAGCCTTTTCTCCCCCTAATCCTTGGTTTGACCGTGCCTGTTCCATGGCTATTCAGGGCAGGGATCGGGCACACCAGTCGCAGTTGTTGTAATGTTCAGATTCAAAGACCTAAGGCTTCCTTTAAAAGAAGGAAAGTTGATGACCTTAACTCATCTCCCACTGACAAATGCTTTTGGTCCTTAGCCAACTACCTCCAAAATCTTTTGTAACTCAAGCTTTCCCCTTCTCAATCGTTCTGATGGTTCTATAACTTGGTCTCCCACTGACAAAACCACTCTCTTTGGCTCTCATTTTTCTGTAAACTCTTCCGTAAACGATTCCAGCACACCTCTCCCTCAATCTGTACCCCTCTCTAACTCTATGCCCTCCCTTATCCTTTCTTCATACAAAGTTCATAAGGTTCTTCGCTTACTAAAGACGAACAAGGCATCTGATCCTGATGGTATCTCTGCAAGGTTCCTTAAGGAGTTTGCAGATGAACTGGCTCCCGTGCTTTGCCATCATTTTCGCCTCATTCTTTCAACCAGTATCTATCCTTCATCTTGTAAGCATGCCTTAGTGCAACCTATTTCTTGAAACGTGACTGCTCTTTTCCTTCTAACTAACGACCTATTGCCCTAACCTCTATTGCTAAAGTTTTCGAAACTTTGTTCAATGCTCACTTCTTGAACGTCCTGAATCTAACTCACTTATGTTCGATCACCAGTAGCAAGGTAACATCCAATGACGATCACATGTCCTATCTTGCTCAAGTATAGGCATCATCTCTTAGGAACTATGGGGAAGCCTTTGTCGTCGGAATGGACACATTCTCTCTGAATGTTTTTTTGTTCATATTACAAGTTCTCCTAACCTCACTCTTGGCTTCGTTTTTTACATTTAATTCAAATCTCAGGTGTATAGGCAATAACAATTAAGAAAGAAACACATTACCATATGTGGAAATATGAATCATATTTTTTATTTGATTATTATTAATGCCTGTATAGCTGAGATTCGAATTAAATGCGATAAACAAAGCCACGAGTGAGGTTAAGAGAAGCTATAATATGAATAAAAGGCATTCAGCTAGAATGCATTCATTCATAGTATAGCAATTAAGTTGTATGGTTTGTTTCTCTTTTACACCTTCAGTGGTGTAGCTGATTGTACTTTGGCACAGTAATATTGTCTCTTAGGTTCGAGTCCCCCTCAGGGGTAAAATATGATTAATGGTTTCACATATGGCAATAAGTCTATTTGATTATTATTAATGTCTGTATAGCTGAGATTCTAATCAAATGCAAAAAAAAAAAAACGAATCAACGAGAGAGGTTAAGAGAAGCTGTAATGTAAACAAAAAGGCATTCAGATATACTGCGTTCACTTCCAGTATAACAGTTAAGCTGTAAAGTTTGCTTCTTCTCTAGACCTTCGGTGGTGTAGAAAGCACCTTGGCACAGTAATTATGTGTTTTACGTTAGAGTCCCGGTCAGGGGTGTAATAAGATTCATATATATATATATATATATATATATATATATATATATATATATATATATATATATATATATATATATATATATACCTAAGGAATAAATCGCAAAAAGTAGATAAATAGCTACATTATATTGGAATAGCGTATGTTTATTTTCATATAACAACTAGTTTAGTTTAACAGACAATTTTCTAGCTTTAGTTCTCTTTTTCATCCGAATCTGAAGAGGTTTACATATTGTCCTAAATTTTCTTAAAAAAGGATTCTCTCTCTCTCTCTCTCTCTCTCTCTCTCTCTCTCTCTCTCTCTCTCTCTCTCTCTCTCTCTCTCTCTCTCTCTCTCTCTCTCTCTCTCTCTCTCTCTCTCTCTCTCTCTCTCTCTCTCTCTCTCTCTCTCAAAAGCATGCTTAAAATCAAATTAATTTGAAGTTGCAAATATAAACATATGTCCTAAAACATTACTGTCATAATGTATCTTACCTTGCCACTAAACAGAATAGGATTATTGACCAAACGCAAAAGCCGCCATGTGTATTACCTGAAAAGAATATACAATTGAAAACAGTGAAATGAATACAGAAGAAAAATGACTTATAATAAGCGTAAGGAATCAATGTATATATTATTTTTAGCCTATGGTTTGGTAATATGACCAAGAACAGTATTCTTTCTCAAGTACAGAAAGAAATATTTTAAAGATAAGAATTTATGAGTTGGCTTTTTTTTCTGTTTCCTTTTTTGTGGGAGAGGCCGTTTTATGAGTCAATATGAATCACTATTCGAATGAAATTGGACACAGAAACCTTTGAACTGGGGAATTACTGCTGGATACCTATTTCAACGCCTCATGATGAGGTCGAACCTGTATCTGTTAGGCCTGTAACTTCCAGACACGCACGATCTGAGCATATCTCGGAAAATTATAATGTTACTGCTGCTGCTGTAGCATTATTATTATTATTATTATTATTATTATTATTATTATTATTATTATTATTATTATTATTATTATTATTATTATTATTATTATTATTATTATTATTATTATTATTATTATTAGTAGTAGTAGTAGTAGTAGTAGTAGTAGTAGTAGTAGTAGTAGTAGTAGTAGTAGTAGTTGTAGTAGTAGTTCTACTTTTAACAAAAAGGACAACCTCTCGTACTCCCATTTTCTTTCATTTTATATTGTCAATTTATTAAGCTTTCACTTTCAACCTTAGTTTCTAATTCCACTTTCAAGATCTACATTTCCAAAGTCTAAGCGATTTACAATTTCTACGCTACTGATTGACCTTGCATCACTGAGAAAAAGCAGTGCAGACCTTAACACAGAAAAATAGATCCGGCATCGCAACCATGCACTTAAGAAATCCTTTGGTTCTTGTTTATTTCCCTGCCAAGACTTATGCAAGCGATTAGAGGAAGAATTTGCCTCGGGATCACATCCCCTCCACGATATTTTAAATTCTAAAAGAGTTTACAGCGCAAAGTTATCAGTGTTGAAATTCAATCAGGGTGCTACCTTGTCCTATTAGTTTTTTTTCGTAGGCATTATCGCTGCTTAAAACTAATGGCTTGTAGCAAATGAATAAAAAAAAAATCAATTTCGAAGGAAGCTTTGTGACGTCTTTTCTGGAAACCTTTGGCATTTATAATATGTCAATTTGTGCCTTTTCAAGATTGTTAGTTGTCTTGCGGGACATTATTTCTACAGGCTCATTTGCTGTATCTTTGATACTCTTTACCAGTTCCTTAGCGGTTATATGCCAGATTCATGAAGTCTTATACATTAATCCTCCTCTAAAGTATACCATAGCAAAATAATCAAAAGAATCTCCTCACTGGAACATGTACGATAAGACCCCCAATATGCGATCCATACTATACACTGTATACAGCAATGACATGCGAAATTTTTGTTTATTAAGACTAAAGCCTCTTGCCTTGATTTTAGAAGTTACATGTAACAGTTAATGAAGTTATTTCATCTGTTAAAAAAAAATAAAAAAAAGACTTTTGGATATTAGATTTCTTAATTCTAGGATATCATAATCACTGATATTTACTGACGTGCATAGTACTTGAATATAATCTGTCTACGATTAAGTCATTCATATAGGTTTAGTAATCAGATGGGGTTCCTTTGCAAACTTGACTAGAACCACACATCCTAATCTTGGTGGTAAAGACACTTATTCTAACTCAGAGTCAGTACACATTTATCCTTTTGAAGAACAGGAATGAATTCAATTCATATGCTGTTTTCAAGAGGTTATAGCAAATCTTTAGTGTCCACTAAATATGGATACACTTACGTTGCGAATCAAATACGAATCAGGTGTATGCTGCATATTTTCCCTAAGAGTTTCTGCACCTCTATAGATTATCCTTTTACTCCTTCCTAAACAAACTTAGTCTTGAATGCTTGAGATCGAATCATTGCTCCTAAGTGAATTTTTCTAAGATAATTTTTTTCAAAAGGTTTTGCCTCGAAAGTATTTCTGAATGAAGGAATTCATTTCCAATGCTGTTTTCTAGTGCTTATAGTAAATCTTTAGTGTTGGCTATTGTTCTTGAAATGTACGTACACTTATGTTACAAACCAATTATGAAGCAGTTGTATGCTGCATGGAGTTTTGTTAATTCAGTTTCTTAGAGTTTCAGCACCTCTGTAAATTATCCTTTTACTCCTGCTTGAATATACTTAGTCTTGAATTCTTGATATCCAGTCACTGCTCCTAAAAAACTCTTTCAAAGATAATTTGCATTAATAGGTGTTGCCCAAAAAGTGGATATTGCTAGCTATAATTTTTCAGATGTTAACAATAGGCGTGACTTCTTTGCATTTGGGTAGTATCCAAAATTGGTTCCTATATATTCGAGTCTGTTCAACAAGCCACTTATGTTATCAACATTTCCAGCACCCAAAGGAGCATCTATATAAGAAGCATATATAACACTTGTATTCTGTTTATTAATTCTACTTTGCATATCAGCCCGACCAGTGGCATACATAGACATGACAAGTGAGTCAC